>CAVNYN010285012.1:0-10944 GCA_963692815.1 Nyctanthes arbor-tristis | reverse complement strand
GACTAAACCCCACACGAACCAATTTCCATTGAAATTAGGGATTTTTTTTTTGGGTCCCCAATCCCCATGATTAAAAATAACTAATTGAAAACCTTCAATTATTAATGTAGGGAGTCCCCTTACAATACCATTCAAATGGTCACTCTTTCGTGTGAAGGCGGACTTGATAAGACACACACTAATATAGGGTGAGTTTATTTAGAAAAACAGAGCAAACAAATGACGTTAAAAGGTGCCATTCAAACGGAGTTTGAAAATTCTCGTTGATTTAGAATTTCGTGCTCATGACTTTCAAAGAATATTGTTGTTTTCTTCCTCTTATTTTCTCTTAGAGACACGAATAACTATTAAGATGAAAAGGAAAAAAGAGAAGGATAAAAAATTTTTATGCTTAGGCGTTGTTCGGTACACATTAGTTATATATATAAACTTGAGTAATGTGAAGGATTCGGGAAGAGATCAAGAAAACCGCAATTCGCGTAACTTCAAGTTCCGTGCCGCGCATCTTCCAAAAATATTCTCGTGTTCGAAAGACTTACGTTTGTTAAAATTACCACTTGAATAGTTGAATTATGCAAAATAATAAAATAATAATATAAGAGAGCACTTGAAGTTCGATTTAGACGATGTCTAATGTTTGGGTTCTTTTCATCCGAGAAATCGAAATAGTGTATGGGGATGGGGTAAAAAGCCATTTTAGAGGTATAATCACTGGATTTTCTTATATACATTATTTGAAAATGACTTTTTTCACTTTAACTTTTTTCTCCAATACTATAATTGATCTTAGTACAATAACGTGCAAAAGAAGACAAAAGAGCATGTGCGAATATGACTATTCAGCACTAATATATTTTTTCCAGCCAACATCGTTGTTTTGATCAAATATTAGACATTTGTGGCTGACATGACCATCCGTCGATGTGATTTGTGGGGTAGCGCATGTTTGAATGTTACTGGACAAAATGATCCCTTAAATATGTAGAAATAACAAATTTTGAACTTCAAAAGAAAATGAAAAAAAAGGGCCTTCATCATACTGAGTTTAGAGTAAAATAAGAGAACAAAATGGGCTCGTTTTGATCACAAGACTAAGGTGACCGCTTTGTGATGGCGTTAAAAAAAGAACCGTCGTGACTAATTGTATGTCAATCTGATAGTAGTGGAGCGATATTGACGATTGATATAACTGTATCTATGAACAAACATGAACAAACGTTCATAAGTTAACAAGCGGACGAGGATAACTTATAACTACTAGCTAGTTTGAACAAACGCGAACAAACATTAATAAGTTGACAAGTAGACAAGGATAACTTATAACTACCAGCCAGTTCCAAACAAAAGAAATGGATTAGTGAAAGAAAAGATAACTTGCATAATGGGCCTACCATGATTAGGTTGCTAGGATTACCCAAGAATGGTCTTGTCCAAGAGGACATTGAGATACAAATAGAGTGCGAGTAGACAAATCACGTATAATAACTCAAAAAGAACACGAAAGTTCTATATATTGTACTAACATTTATTATACACTTATACTCAATCTTGATCTTAACCAGGGCCAGGGCTCAAACAAATACTTCTTTTTATTTAGTGGATGTTTGAGTCTCTTTATTCAAATTGAATTATAATGATAAATTATAATTATAATTAGGTGAAATGAGTAGTGTAGGTTTAATAAAAGTTTAAAATATGTGATTATAAATGAACATTTATCAAATCAGTAATTAAATCAATAGTATATGGTATTATAATGTATTTTCATAAAGAGAATCAAACACATCCTTAGAAACGTCACTTCAAATTCTAAACATACAAACAAAACACAGTAGCGAAAACTCTACTAGAATACACATGATTAATCGCGTGACAGAATTATGCAAGGCCAAGATTGAATGCGTTTACTTGGCAGGGGGGAAGATTGAATGCAGTTAATTTTTTTTATTTACTTAGTTAGATCTTAGATTTAAAATTATTAAATCCCACTTATGAATGGAGTATTTGAATCACAGAAACTGAGGATTTATTTATTTTAATCAGAGTGATTGTCTATCCACCGTGTTCTGCATCTTTGCCGTTTCAAAGCTTGATTTCGTCCTATGCGATAAAACCAAAAATTTTGTCCCACGAAAGCGACAATTTGTGTCTCCTAATTTAAAAATTAGGAAGATAAACAAAAATTATTTGAAACATTGAGGGACCACTTGCCAACTAATTATAATCATATCAACATTATATGTTTCAAAATTTTGCTATATCTGCACCAGTTTGGCAGATCACTGTAATGGGTTTGACTATGTGCTTGTTTGATCCTCTTTTAACATATTTCTTTATAAATCATCTATCACTAATTTGATTACTGATTTAATAACTATTTATATATAATCATAAATTTCAAATTTTCATTAAATTTACACAACTCATTTCACCAACTTATAATTTCTCTTTATAAGTCACTTTTAAAAAGAAGATCAAACATACACTATAATTGTGTGATAACCACTCGTGAAAGTTAACGTCTCAAACCAACGTAACTGATGGAAACAATAATAATTCAAAAGTTTAATAAAGTAGATACGTGACTGTGTGCGTTAGCAATTACACGTGCCATTCTTGTATAGGGCCAAATTCAATTCAATTATTTAAAAAGTGATCATTTAAAAAATGTGTAATGAAGTAAAGACAAATTACGAATTTAGATTTTGATACATAACTGTGTGAACGGAAACAAGATTGAATGAGAATTGATTAAAAAATGAAAACTATTGTGGACTACACTAGTTGAATTTCTAAAAACAATTTTTTTTTTTTTAAAATATGAATACTAGTTGGGTAATTGGTGTAAAAAGACTCTAACGTTTGATGTTATCGTTTAAAAAGACCATATCATTTTCACTTTAACAAATTAGACCTCAACATATCACTGTTCATGTAGAAAAGGATCATGTCTTTTTTGTCTTGACAAATTAGACCCTAACCTATCACTATTCATACGGCAAAGGACCATCCGCCTCTTTCGGTCAAAACTCCCGTTAACTCATGTATATTCTTTCATACTCAGTAGCTTGACAATGATATTTATATCTTTTAAAAATTATAATATATTTTTTACCTCTTATAATAGAATATCTAATTATTATTGTTATTATTTATTATTATAATTATCATCTTTTGATATATCTAAACTAAGTGCTGATTTACCATTAGATATTTAGTTGTATTAGGAAATAATATGACATGTCAAATAGTACATATTTAACATACCATATAAACGTCTGGCGGCATATTTGAAGTTCATTTAAGTTAATTTTTATAAATCATGGGGTTCAAATATGAAAAAGATACGCTACAAGACGTTTATATGGTGTGTTAGATACGTATTATTTGACACGCTATATCATCTCCTAATACTGCTAAATATCTAACTGTAAATCAGCACTGAGTTTTAATATATCAAAAGATGATAATGATAACAATAATAATTAAATATACTATTATAAGAGGCGAAAAAAACAAATTGTAATTTTTAAAAGATATAAATATCATTGTCAAACTACTGGATGTAAAAAAATATACACGAGTTAACGGGAGTTTCAACCGAAAGAGACGGAGGGTCCTTTGCCGCATGAATAGTGATAGGTTATGGTCTAATTTGACAAGACAAAAACAATAGGGTCCTTTTCCGCATAAACAGTGATAAGTTGAGGTCTAATTTATTAAAGTGAAAACGATAGGGTTTTTTTTACACAATAACCTCAAATATTAAGGTCATTTTGCTCCAATTACCCAATACTATTTCTATCGGATATATATATATATATATATATATTGAATGAAGCCCTCAAAAAAAATAGGCAGCCAAAAAAATAAAAAATAACAAGAAGTCCTCGAAATGAATAAATAACAATTTGGCAGGTTCCAACGCAGACAGGAGATCCATGAAAAGTGCGGTCCAGACTGGTGACGTCATCCGTGAAGGGTAACAACCGTTAGGTCGCCGTCGGGCTGGCAGTCGATTTTTTTATTTACGGTAACGTGACAGGCTAATCAGACAGCGGCGTAAGGTTAATTGACAGACGGCGAAACCTTATTTGTAGTGGGAAATGGATACTGAGGGGATGTGATTGGAAAATTTTAAAATTATTTTCCATAATATTTATTTTAATAAGGAAAAGTTTAGAGCTTGGTTGATTCTCATTATTTGTTCAAATTTAAGAAAATTATAATAAAAAAATAGGTATAATAAATATTAAAAATATAAAAAAATATGAAATATGTTATTGTAGTTGAACAGTTATCAAATTAAATGTCAAATCAGTAGTAGATAAAATCATAATTTGAAAAAATAATGAGAACCAAACAAGCTCAAATTTCCAATTATCAGATTATGGAGGTGTTTGATTTTCTTAATTCAAACACATTATCTACTTACTACTGATTTGATAATTGCTGATTTATAACTACAAATTTTAAACTTTTATTAAATTAACACAACTCATTTCACCTCATTATAATTTCTCATGTTTAACACACTTATGGGCAATGAGGAAATAAAGTGTTCTTTTTAATGAGCACATTTCTCACTCATTGTTTAAAAATGAGTACGATATTCATTGAAACACAATTTTTTTTTTTGCCACGCGAACACAATACTTATGCATTAACATGAGCACTGATCACATGAGGTGTTTGTGCCTCCACAATCTAAAGGCTTGATTTTTCTATTATTAGTTTTTAATTTTGAATTTTAACTTCCTTTTATTTTATTTTTATCATTTCAATGTAACTTAAAATTGATACATGTACTAATTTTTAACAACTTTGGTTGCCAAAAGAAAAAGAGTTGTGCTATTTGAACAAATATACATATAAAAAATTCAACAAAACTGACACATGACACAATTTTATTTTTCAGCACATTACATAACTTTTACATCAACACTTATCACATAACACACATATCAATCTTGTCTTATTTTTTATCTCTTTTTTTGTCCAACTAGAATTTTCTAAAGAAAAGTGAATAACAAGCTTAGAAGTATCTTTAAAACAATCTCCTCCTTTAATCTGAGATTTGAGTATCACCTTGTATATCATGCTCCCAAATAAAAAATACTCCATCCATCTCACAAAAATATAAGTGTGCACTCTCTGCTTTATTTTAGTCTGTCCTACAAAAATATGTCACTTTCTTTTTAAATTATAGTTGTAATGTGAGTATTAGTCATATTATATACCTTCTTTCAACCAAAAAAGGAAAAAAAGTTATATTATATATCATTATTTAATATACACATTATTATCATCGCTACAAAAAAATACATTGTCATCAAATAATTAATCAATCAATAAAATAAAAAGACTAAAGTTAAATAAATCAATCAATTAAAAGATATATATTCCATCCGTCCCACAAAGATAATATGATAAGTAATTTTACGTAGATTAAAGTTTAGTAGGTAATGTAGTTAGAATATTTAGTTTTACCTTATTTTTCCATATATACTCTCGTATCATTAATTGTTTGAAATATTTTCAATGCATATATGGTTAAATAACAATAACTAATTAGAGTATATGTGAAAATGAAATATTAAATATATGTTCAATATGATAAATAGACTATTTTTTTAATACGAATGGAGTGTTAGAAAAATAATCACTGTGTAATCAAGGCCCCGGGGGGATGGAGCCAAAAAGAATTCACCACTTTAATTAAAGGTCATGCCACTAATTACCATTCGTGATTATCACTATATATAAGTAGTATTAAATTACAAGTCTATTTAAATACATTATATGTGCCAACACTGTATTTAATAGTAATAAATAACATTATTCTTTCAAATGTCTAACTTTTCCTTTTCTTCCGTCCCAAAATACGGCCAATTTCCTTTTTATAGGATAGTTGAAATATTAGTTATCTTATATGTCATTATTTAATAGAATTATAAAAGAGTAATAATTAATAAATGAAAGGGTATAATAAAGAAATAAAATTAAAATTTACTTTTCTAATAATATTAAATGAACTTTTCTTAATCTATGTAAAACAAATAATATGACTATCTTTCTGGGACGGAGGTAGTATTATTAAATTAACAAAGTGTTTGGTTAGACCACTAGATTATAATTTAGATTATAATCTGATACATTACATTATTTCATTGGTTTTAATTTTTTTCAAAAAAGTCGAAACGTAAAAGTTAAGCAGCAATTATTTACTTTTTAAAAAAATAATTAATAAAATGATGTCACGTAATATATTATAATATAACTAAATAATCTAATAGTTGTCAAACACTTTTGTAAGACTTTAAATATACATTATTAAACTCTTAGTTGACCAGAAATACCGTACTCCCATTGTCTCAAAAAGATATTCTCCTTTTCATTTTTTATCTGTTTCAAACTATGCTCTTTATTCTTGAAGATAATTTTTTTGTTTTCTAATATACTCTCATTTATAGTGCATAATAATCAATAATAAAGAACAACTAAAGTTAAATATTAAATAAATTAAAGGGTTCAGAAATAGATTATTAAATTGTACATATCTAATAATATTAAATGACAATTTCTAACTCTATGTGAAAATGAAAGATAAATATCTTTGTGGGATGTAGGGAGTATTATCTTTAGTTACTCTCTGATTTTTTTCCCGTTGTTTTGATGGAAGTGTATGTTTGATTCAATTTATATTAATTGATTTATAAAGAGAAATTATAACAATGAAATGAGTAGTATAAGTTTAATAAAATTTTAAAATTTATGATTATAAATAAGTAATTATTAAATTAGTAATTAAATCAGTAGTATATGAGATTATAATATATTTTAATAAAAGGGATTAAACGGGGAAGGACGGACGGCAAAGATGCACAGGAGGAACTGTGTCCGAAAAGATGCACAGGAAGAAGGGTCTTATCAGTGGGTGATACAGCAACCTGAGTACGTGGTTGGCTTCACGCCTTCATTAAATGCTATTTTTTTTTTTTTTTTTTTTTTTCCGTCATTAAATGCTATTTTTGAAACTTGAATCTCGCTCAGAACCCCCTTTCCAAAAGCCCTGCCTATTGGGTTTATTTACAGAAATAGGACCTCCTCCACCTTTTTTTTTTTTTTTACTTAATTAAATTTTGATTCAAGGAGAATTCTAGTTAGACAAAATAAGTGATAAAATTGACATTTGAGTTATATGATAAGTGTTGATGTAAAAGTGATGTGATATATGGAAAAAATATAATCACGTTTCTTTTGGCAATCATATTCACGTAGTCCATTAATTATTATGTTAAAGTACATAACGTACAAGCATGAATATTCTTTGATTTACTATATGTTCTGGTATCATATGGTGTCATATGGCTATATGACGTATATCAGAACAAGCGATATGAGATACCACAACCACATAGCCTGCATCGATGCACGCCATATGAGTTTATATCAATTTTAGCAATTTGCCCTCATTAAAAACATATATTTATTTTTATTGAAAAGAATTTAGGTACGGGACACATTAACATGGACAAGTTGTGAAGCATGCACGTTCAATTATTTGGCATCGGACCGTATGCATGTTCCATTAAAAATTGACAGCATGCATGGGACATACGTCCACGTTCTATTTAATTTTTATGATTTTGACTTTTTGTTAGGAACAAAACTTTCTGGTATTGTCATAGCCAAACATTGTATCTTTGATTTCAAACACTCTATCGACTTATATGGAAACCCCTACAAGGGACAAAAATGGATCAAGGAAGAGTTTGGAGCAGTATGGTGTTTGGTGTCTGATTGAAGTGCATCATACATTTCCGAAAGCAATACAAGATTGTTTAGCTCCGAAAACCATATTAATGTCTTCTAGTTTTATTTCTTTATTATTAATTAATAGTTTTGCCCCTAGGTTTTTACAAGACTATTTATATGTTTTTTTAGGGTTCTCTGAATTCATTATTATTACATTAACGAAATATCGTGAAACTTTCTTTCTACTAGTGGATTCTAGTTTATGTATGTTATTTGCAAGGTTTTCTCTTAAATTCCTTATCTCGTGTTGTTTTATATCTTTTTTGAGTAAATTTTTTTACATGTCGTGTTAAAATTATTATACTAAAAAAATCATAGTATAGATGGTAAAGGTTCTTGATGTTCGATAGTTGATTAGTTGATCGACTGGAGTTTTCAGAAGTCTAAAGTGAGAAAAAAAAAACAATCTTATTGTATGACATCTACCTTAAAGAAAGTAGCATGATATATGTTGTGGGAGAGTTACAAAATATGAAAGCACTTCTAATGTATATGTTACAAAGCCCCAGCTATCTGTTTTGGGAACTCACTAACATCCGACTTACATGAAATGAAATAAAGTTAGGCTAGTAAAGATATATAATGTTTTTTTAAGGGTAAAAAGACGTTATTTCGAATATAATAAAGAGTCAAAAGATGAGAGATGTTAGTGAACAATTTGTTTCATTCTCCCCTCCAACATTTGAAATCAACAAAGAAAAAGAAGATGAGTTGTCTTTATTTCAAAATGATTTGTCTTTTTATACTTAAATTTCAGGAAGCTTTTAAAGAACATTTATATCCAAACTATCATTACCTTCACTTAAGGAGATAATAATGCAATAGTCTTCTTGTGGGGACACAATAATAAAGGGACAAATTTCACATTCAAAACTGCTTATAAGTGACAAAAATTAAGCATAATTAGATTTGTCATACTTGCAAAATTCAAAATCAGTAATGCACTTCTTACGCCCCAGACAGAGCATTACACCATTGGGTGAAAAAACACGATATTTTCACCTAACAATAATAAAAGAAAATAATACACGAGAGAATGGGCAGAAAAACACATTTGTAAGGGAGGAAATTTCTTAATAAATAGTGCTATTTATCAATACTGGAGTCTGATCTTCATTCTATTTAATACTTTTATATTGAAGATGAGTGGATAGTTATAAATATATGAAGATATCTAACCACTACATATCTGATAAGAAAATGATATAAGTATAAATAACATTATTCTTAATTTGCCCTCACTTTTTACCCCTCAAGATTTTCACCTTAATGTAATAATAATTTAATAATATGAGGAGACAACATCTTTTATTGGTTGATGTAAGAGTTGGCGTCCGCACTAGATCTTTTTCATTCGGAAAACTAGAAGATTTTTTTCAAGTAAAGTGATTTTGAAATTTTTTATACATTTTATTTTCTATTTCAAAGTATACAAATGTCCTCAAATCATTTCCATTTATTTTATTTTTATTCTGAAACGGTAATAATATGTTAAAGCGACGAATGTATATGTCTTAAGTTGATTTTCTTTTTTTAGTTTTTTTTGGCAAGCATTGAGTTGACTTTTAAATACCTTAAACACTTTTTATTTCAATACGGAATAACTGAATAAGAAAACATGTGAGTGGCGTGTGCTAGGATGGACATTGGAGACGATTGTTAGAGCCAAATTTAAAAAAGGAAGCCTCTTTCACTTATTCACACATCTTTCTTCCACTTCTTCTTTAACTCCTCCATCTCTTTGTAGCATAAACATTATTAAAAAAGAAAAACGAAAATGTAATCCATTGTGCCCTATCTAATTTCATTTTGGGTTTTTTAGCACATAAAACATGTTATATAATTTTACACAATATTTAGAATGATACTATATATATAGATGAATGTACAAATAAATTTACAGATAGGGAATAAAATTATAATTTTATCTATGCATTATCTCTTTATTTGATTACATAACATGGGGTGAAATTATAATTTCACTGTAACATCTCAAAAATTTTAACAATGTTTGTCCAATTATAGATATATGATTTTTAATTAAAGAGGTTAGTTTGGCCAAGGTTTGGTAACACTTGTTACTATTATAGATAACAAACTTATCTACAATTGTAAGTTTTAAGACATGTGATATTTTTATAATTAATAATGCAAGTTTTGACAAGTGTTGAGACACTTGTCATATTTGTAAATAATGGAGTTGTTATTCTTGCAAAGTTTGGTGACACTTGTCATTTTTAGAGTTTGAAATGTGCTAGTTTTTCAAAATTTTCAAGACATTTGTCCTCCTTGTAATTGGTGGATCTTAAGTGTTACTTAAGTCAAATTAAACTTAAACAACTATAAAAGGGGCAAATGCCAGAGAATTCACCAAAAATCACTTCCAAACACCACTATCTATCCTCTACAAATGTGTAAATTCGTCCGTACTTGAGATAACAAGAAAAAAAACCCTCAAAGCCCAAGAAGTACCTATTTTGCCTTAAAAATAAAGCCTTCTTTATATACATATTAAACCCTACTTAAATAAGACATTTTGCTTGAGAAATATCCAAGTTTGAAGGCATTTCCCATCTAAAATTATTCAAAGAACTTTGTGGTAAAAATGTGAGTAACGGTACTTTGATTCTCCTTCTTTTATTCGTTATGTTTTCATAAAAAAATATGCTTGAATTCTTGATGCATTATCATGAAAAGAACGATTGGTTTATTGTATTTGTATCGCTAGTTAATGATCTACCCGTTCTAAATTACTTTGTGAAACATGACATTGCTATGTGGTCTTGGTCATTCTGGCTATGTGATAATCTGTCGCCTTGCTGTGTGGTTTTGACCTATCTGAAACTTTGTGGCCTTGCTGTGTAGTCTTGGCCAATCGTGCGCACACTACAGATAGTATTTTAACTAGTGATAGGGTACTTCCGTACATTTAAAGGCTTTGTTCATCTGACGATTTTCTTGAAAGTGCATTTTTCTTAAGCAGAAGGTGCATCGAAGTATTTTGTTACTCACTGAGTACGTTGTACTCATATATTTATTTTCCACTACTTTGTAAATAATCGGAGGTAAGAAAATGGTCAAGCAAGCCAAGAATCGAATCATGCCTGCGGATGGAAGATGATTTTG
>CAVNYN010285011.1:0-22195 GCA_963692815.1 Nyctanthes arbor-tristis | reverse complement strand
TTAGTACTTAAATACTAAATAGAGTTGCTCTTCATCCTAAATATAAGGCAAAGTAACTTAAATTTACCGCTTTAACAGCAGATGAAGCTCTGGAATCAACGACATCGTCACGGAATCTCCTTCCACCACTCGATGCATCGTCCATTCTCACAAACCCTCCGGATCCTTCCTCCAAGCTCAATCCCAGCGGAAACCCTCCGCCAGAACCACCAATTCCACTTCTAACTCCATAACCACCGCCTACGCCAACACCGGTGCCACCAAGGTGGGCAGAGCTGTTACCGGAGTTCAGCTGCAGCATCATCGGAACCTGAGATGCCACGTCGGGTGTCCCCACATGGCCCGGAAACCCTAGGATTTGCTCCAGAAAGTCGTCCGATGGAGCTTGCCCCGGATTGTTGGCCATCGAGGTATTCGGCTGAGGCAACTCGGTATGATTCGTGAATAGCTCCAAATTGCATACGCCAAATTGGATTAGCAGTGTGCTTTTACAGTAAATGTGTGTAGATTGGAAAGTCTGAGTTGATTTGTTGAAGAAGCAGTTTCTACTTTCCACAGAGCACTCGCAGAAAAACTGAAAAAGATAGAGAAAAGGCGCCTTTTTTTTTTTTAATAATTTTTAAAGTTTTTATTTATTTATTATTTTTTACAACGGGGAAAATGTTTGCTTTTCAACCAACGACCCCAACCTTTAAAATCTGACAATCACGTCCTTAACTAATAGAGTTTATAAAAGATGATGATGGATGTCCACTTGATATCAAAAAGTGCTAAATTTGTGTCCGTTTGCAAACTCATTTTGATGAATTTTAATAAAAATAATAGAAAAAATGAATAAACTTGAATGATGGAAATTTGTGTAGTGAACTATGAGTATCAAGAAATATGTGAATGTGATTAGTTAAATTAATTTTTATTTAAAACTAGAATTGAATTGCAAACCTAGGCTAAATTTATCCAAAAAGATTTTATTTATTCCACTGCAATCCTATTGATTAAAAACATTTTTATGAAATATATGTTCTTGTTTGGTTCCATGTCTAAAGTGACATGAATACCACATGGGACTTTAGTATTTAGATAAGTACTTTGTTGTTGAAATAAGTGCAACAATTTTCAGAAGAGAAAATTAATAGGATGGTTGATTTTAGAGATGGATGTTTGGACAAGAAAAATGCTTTAATGACCAATACGAACTAGTCATCTTTGTGACTATACTCCTCCTCCTCCTCCTAGAATAATAATAAGAATAATAATAATATGGTAAAATTTATAGTCATGAAAGCGGTTGGGTGAAATTATAATGAAAAAAGGATGAGTGTTGAACTTACACAATTATAATTGTTAATCTAATTGCACTATTTTGTTTATAATTAAAAAAATTGGATTAAAAAAAATTCTAGAGATACTTGGGCGAAAGCAAATTTCCACCGTGTTGATGCAAAGTCAAATTAGGGGACATAGAAAAGTCAAAAAAAAAAAAAAACTTGCAAAGGCCAATAAACAATCAATTCGGGTTGACTTTAATAGAGGAAAACAAGTCATTTTCCACAAATTTCCTAAGTGCTTTGGCCTTTTGGCAACTCTTCTTTTCCGTTTGCCGAGGATGGAACTAGAATTCAACTGAAGTGTCTTTGAAATGTTTTTTTTTCTGCAATGGTCTTTGAAATGTTTTTTCACCTAAACTTTTCATGATATTTTGTTCAACACACTTGTTTCAACCTGACAATATAATAATCAACAAATCAAACTACATGACTTGTTAAAATCACACATTTTCAAATTGTTTACATGCGTAAAAGATATGTTTCAAAATGAATATCTATTTCTCAAGTTGAAGTATATGTTCCACCTCTCTTTGTTATTATCATGCATTAGTAATTTACCATATCTCAAAGCATATCTCATGTAGGGCGAAAAACTCGAAGTTTGAGTTTTTCACCCGACAATATCAAATAATGTTACTATTAGGTGACGGGGAAGGGGGTGGATTTGGATAAACGAACGGCTAAATTGTAAAAGCATGGCAACCAATCAAAGGTCGCATATGTCCATCTGGGGTCAAACAAAAGTTTTTACCCATATATCTATGTTTTTTGTCCATACATTATTTGAGAATAGCTTTTCCCACTCATTTTTTCACTTTGGCTTTTTCCCCTTAATTTTTTTCACCCTATATTAGAATTGCTCTCATGCTTTTTAAAATACAGATTAAAATTGATGCCACTCAAATTAACTAAGAAAATAATAATGTAAATTTATGTTGAAAATATAATGATAAATTATAGTGGCAAAACAATCATGTTTACACGCATTCCATGTCATCTACTCCAAGGTTGTAGCTGGTGAATTTGGGGCAAAAGAGGCCGAGGCAATGGGATTAAGAGAGGCAACGCAGTGGCTGCTGACCATGGAGTATCACAATGTCATATATGAAGTGGATGCTAAATTGGCAGATGCGGTAAACTCTAGAACCACAGAGAGCTGAATTTGGCATGATAATACAAGATCGCCAACCCCAACTAGGGAATCAAGTTATTTGCTTCACTAGGAGAGAAGCTGATACAGTTGCCCACAAGTTAGCTCAGAAGTCTCTTTTTCATGCAAACCATTCAATTTAGCATGAAGTATCTGATATTTTACATGCCGTGCTTACGTAGATCACTTTGATTATTTAAAAAGAGAAAAAAAAACATATACTACTCAAATCTTAACACTGCATAAAAAAAAAGAGTATTTCTGTTGAGTCAAATCGGGCTCCGTACATGACTGCCAATGGAAATCAACCATAAAAAAGTGCAGTACACTCGCTTTGGTGAAGTATAAGTGAATGGAATAGACGGTTCCTAAAACACGTGAATGCATGCATATTAGGAAGTAAAATTAGATTATAACCTGGAACCTTCAGCATAGTTTATTATTTTTGGAGAGCCATAAATATAAGCGGGGTGAAACAAGTGGGGAATTACAATGAAAAGTGAAAATATCAATCAATAACAGTTGATCATCCAAGGTTTATTTTCGATGCAGATACTTATTTGTTTCTCAATCACAGCAAAATTAATGATTATCTTGCTTCCTCAAATAATTGAAGAAGAATTCTAACCAATAACTTGAAAGTACAGGAGGTTGAATCAGGAAACACAATGGCCAAACATTCCAGAGGTGGGTTTTGCGCATATAGCTTTACCATAATACTTCTAATATCTACTAGACGACACAGACTCAGTAGAGAAGAGGTACTTCACCCGTGAAAGGACGGAGTCATGTGCAGGATCATAAGGATGATCCTTTGAAGGGATCTCCAGAATTGCTGGTATTGGTTTGTTATAACTATCTACTAGAAACCTTATCATGTTTGCCACCTGCAAATCAAGTGATAGAGAAAATAACGTACACTCAGTAACTATACATATCATTTGGCACATACAGTATAAACGAAAGAACAGTATATATAACTATCAAAATTTACCAACGCCGAAGTTGGAATTTAAATATAAAAAGCAAAGCGTAGCTATACAATTCCTTCTATAATCTGATTATTTAAGTGGCTTCTCCATCGGTTAACTCATAATTCCCAGTAGCAGTGACTGACTTCGCACATGTTAAATTCAAATTATGCATCCATGAATAGATGTCCCTCATCTTCCAAAGCTACAAAGACTATAAAGTACATTATATCGTACTGTCTCCTCAAGATTATTCAGGATTTATATAACATGCAAGAAAGCAGAGTGACAACTCACGTATTGGCTGATTAACACAATTGCAATGTCTTCTCTTGTTGTGAATTCTTTGAATGCCTCTTCAATCTGTTTCACCGTTGTTTCTAAATCAAAACCAAGATCCTCGATGAGTCAATGAACAAAATATTAGAACCAGGAATCCTCAATGAGTCAGTGAACAAAAATACTAAAAACTTGGTACCAAAAACTACTAGACCAAGCATTAGCATGAAGTAATTTCATAAAAATTGGAATGCTTTATGCTATTGCACTTTACAGTGATTCTGGTTTGGTGCACCAGCAACTGCAAAAAAGCCATCACAATAGCTTGCTGTCATGCAAGTAGAGGTCAAGTTACATGCCTCAGAACGCAAAAGATTGGATCATACAAGCACAATATGAAATTACCAACTATAAAGAAGCCATCACAATACCTATGCTGTCATGCAACCAGCGGTTAAGTCATATACCCACAACTCACAAGATTGGATGATACAAGCACACAGCAGAATTTGAAATTAATAATAATCACTGGAAAAACAACTCATGAGCAATACTTGAAAAATGAATATCCACCTAACATTTGGTTAATGGGCAAAAGGCGATGTCACACCATTTGTTATAGTATTTCTTTAAGAAAACAAGAATAAAGAATTTCTCTGATGGAACAATCACTTTTATCTTGGATTGGCTCGTAAATTTACAAAATCAAGCCATTACGGTTCTATTCAATATTATTTTTACCAAATCAAATTCACCTAATAAAGTCATTGATCAGAAATGTGTTTTGTCACCTCATCCTATAACAAAATTACCCACTAAGATACTTTTTCCTTTTTCGCATACAATAGTTTTATGGCACTTCCGGAAGGTCCCGTGTGGGTGTATGGATGCAAGCCATATAGATTTGAAAATACACATGGCGTGCATCCATGCACCGACATGGGACGGCCAGAAGTGCTAGAAAATTTTTGTTCCTCATATATCTTCCATAGGATCTAATTAAGGTTCAATATGTTGACACTAATTAAGTACTTGAAAAGGAGACTAGATTGCATGCTTGATCCTATTATTCCATGGAAACCACAATTTACAAGGAGGAAATGTTAGTCCAATTCAACAATGTTCGCTAGATGCACCAGCCTTACAAATGAAAGGCAAAGTATTTTCATCGTCTTCAGGTCATATGCAGATGCCAAAATTTTCAGGAAATCAGATTTTGACATACTTGAATCCACAATAAGGTAATTGGTTTTCCTCCTCAAGTCAACATTGCCAACTCCAGCCAGTAAAAATCCAGTAATTGTGTCCTACATTAAAAAGTTATTCCACCAGTAAAATTAACTATAATGCAAAAAATTGGGATCAAGTGTCTGATTCATAACAAGAAAATGAGCATTAAACAACCACAAATACAATGTTACGGGAAAGACAAGTCATAACTTAGTGCTTGTTTGCTTCTCATTATGGGAGTCAAATTATAATGGGAAATTATAATGAGTTGAAATGAGCTGTGGAGATTTAATTGACGTTTGAAATATGTGGTGATAGTTGAGCTGTTGTCAAATCAGTGGTAGGTGAAATTATAATAAAGAAAAACAATGAGCATCAAACAAGCTCTTAGTATTTCTCATAAGAATTAAAGTATAAAAATTTTAAAAAGTACTTATCTAAAAAAAAAGGTGAGATCTAAATTCTAAGATCAGAGTCCTGCCTGATTATTCAGTGCTGTCAACTTTAGCTTCTCATGTAACACAGGAAGTATGAATTTCTAAGTCTGGACCGCCATGCAGTTCGTATTCACTTGTGACCTTTACCAATTATAATACTACTAGTTCTGAATCATGGTTTCATGACAACATATGCACCTGTGGAGTCAGAGGCGGACCAGAACCAAAGGTCAATGTCACAATGTGTCGCTATTCATCAATGTCATATCGACCAATATATTTCCAGGTTTCATCTATTTAAAATGCATCTAAAGTCCAAAGAAATCAGTTCACAATTCATATCCAAAGATTTAACACCAATTCAGTTGTTACAATGGTAAACCAAAATGTAACATTTTTTTTTTTTTAAATTTTAATAACAAAAAAAACCTGAGTTCAATATTAAGGGAATACCAATGCATCTCTGGGAGAAATATATGGAACAACTGATACAATGCAAAATTATGCTGCTAAATTATATGCTAACCAGTGGCAATTATATGAAAGAAGCCAAATCTAGGCATCAAATTTTATTAAAATGAGGATCTTGCTCCCATAACTATTCCCTAGCAGTCTCATCTATCTCGGCTTGCATAAAATTAACTAGAGCCTCAACGACAAACATCCCCAGATTACTTTCATGACCCTTTAAGAAAATAGTAACATGAATCCTTTGTAATTATTTGCTATTTCATCTTAAAAGAATCAAGAATCAAACATTAAAAATAAACAAAATAAGAACCGATCAACATCTTAGCACATTATATTCTAACAGCACTCATTTTTATGAACTGTTCGCGCTAAATACAAAAAAAAAAAATCCATTAATACGTGTTGAGAATTGGCTCAAAACAATTACAGTGGAATTGAGTTCTTGAAGTTTTAGTAAAGAGTTCGATTAGGATTTGAATACTTGAATGGATAAGCATTATCCATTTGGCAAAGTGGAAGAAGAATTCGATTTGGAATTGAATTCTCGAATGGATAAACATTATCCCTTCGGTAGAAGAATTCAATTCGGTTTCGAACTCTTGCAAGTTGATGACAACTAAGTACGAGTTGTCAAGGAAGATGTAGAACTCAATTTGGATTTGATATCTTAGCTAGCAACAACCAATCGCGAGTTGTCATTGAGGTGTACTTAGTTGTTGATAAAGAAGAAAAAGAGTTCAAGTCGAATTTGAAGACTGACAACCAAGCACGAGTTGGCAATGACGGTGGAAGCTTTAAAGCTTTATAAATAGAAGGCTTTCGCCATTGTAAAAGTTACCGCCAAGATGCAGAAAGAAATCTAAGCTTAGTTCTCGAGGGTTATCTTTGAGGATTGTCAAAGAGAAGAGAAGTCGAGTGCGGTAAAGTCTAGGGGGTCTTCTTAGGGTCGTGTTAGGGTTTGGTGTGAGTGAAATTTTATATGATTGTAACAATTTTTAATATAGTGAAAAATTTCTTATCTTTTAGGCCCGTGGTTTTTCTCCAGTTTTAGAGTTTTCTACGTAAATCTTGTGTTGTTATTTATTTCTCATGTTTGCTTGACATTTCTCATATGAAGGCAAAGATTTTGGGTTGATCTGAAGTCGTATTCGGGTCAGAATTTTCCCAACAAGTGGTATTAAAGCAAGGTTCTTCATTGCAGTGGAGTTTGGTATCAAACTAAGATCACGGAGTAGAAATGTCAAGTTCCAAGTTGAGGTGGAGAAATTCGATGGCAGAATCAATTTTCACTTGTGGCCAGTACAAGTCAAAGATTGTTGATTCAAGCGGGATTACAAAAGGTTTTGAAAGGCAAACCAAACCCTATTTCTAGCACCGGTGAAAAAGGTGTGTGTCTTTCTCTTCAAGGGAGACGATATTCTTTGGAAAGGATATGTTATGGAAAAAGCAAGTTCGGCTATTGCTCGAAATCAGTAGATGGAGATGCTAATTCTTCTCACTAGCAGTGTTGTCTCTTTTCTCCATGAGAGACAGGAATATTCTTTGAAAAAAGAATATGTTCATCCTTTTGGCATGTGTTTGGCTAACAAGAGTTACTGTTAGCGGTCCACAGTTTGCACACGAGCATTGGCTCGGCAGTAATGCAAGGTGTGTGGTGGAAAGGCTGTCAATGGCTGAGGAATCTCCAGGAAAGCCACGCAAGGAGATTGCACCATAATTTTCAGCAAGGATTTTTCGTCATGAGCCGAAGTGAAATTCTTAGAATTGGTGATTAATTCTAAGTGTTATACTCTTTACCGTGGAGTATGATAATTCTCTATGTTGAGAATTATGGAAGTATTCTCTATGTTCAGAATTATGGAAGTATGTTAATTATCTGTGTCGAGAATTGTGACCTTTGGAAAAAGAGCAGTGTTGCACTAAACTTCCTGGAAGCACGATCAAGAACATGAGAAGAGATTGTTGATTGTTTTTGGCCAAGGTGGAGATTGTTGAGAATTGGCTCAAAACAATCACAATGCAATTGAGTTCTTGAAGTTTCAGTAAAGAGTTCGATTAGGATTTGAATACTTGAATGGATAAGCATTATCCATTTGGAAAAGTGGAAGAAGAATTCGATTTGGAATTGAATCCTTGAATGGATAAACATTGTCCCTTCAGTAGAAGAATTCAATTCAATTTTGAACTCTTGCAAGTTGATGACAACTAAGCACGAGTTGTCAAGGAAGATGTAGAACTCAATTTGAATTCGATATCTTAGCTAGCAACAACCAATCGCGAGTTGTCATTGAGGTGTACTTAGTTGTCGATAAAGAAGAAAAATAGTTCAAGTCGAATTTGAAGACCGACAACCAAGGGCGAGTTATCAATGAAGAAGAAGAATTCAAATTGGACTTG
Source organism: Nyctanthes arbor-tristis (assembly GCA_963692815.1). Taxonomy (NCBI): domain Eukaryota; kingdom Viridiplantae; phylum Streptophyta; class Magnoliopsida; order Lamiales; family Oleaceae; genus Nyctanthes; species Nyctanthes arbor-tristis. The sequence continues at coordinate 13,932 of CAVNYN010285011.1, read as the reverse complement.
AAGACTGACAACCAAGCACGATTTGGCAATGACGGTGGAAGCTTTAAAGCCCTATAAATAGAGGGCTTTGGCCATTGTAAAAGGTACCGCTAAGATGTAGAAAGAAATCTAAACTTAGTTCTCGAGGGTTCTCTTTGAGGATTGTCAAAGAGAAGGGAAGTCGAATGCGGTAAAGTCTAGTGGATGTTCTTGGGGTCGTGTGAGGGTTTGGTGTGGGTGAAATTCTATATGATTGTAACAATTTTTCATATAGTGAAAAATCTCTATCTTTGAGGCCCGTGGTTTTTCTCCGGTTTTAGAGTTTTCCACGTAAATCTTGTGTTGTTATTTATTTCTCTTGTTTACTTGACATTTCTTGTATGAAGGCAAAGATCTTGGTTGATCTGAAATCGTATTCGGGTAGGATTTTCCCAACAATACGCAATGCCCCCTTTTGGCATTCAATATAAATACAGATGCAGATCTTTCAAATGACTAAACCGTACTATTAAGTGCTGAAACTGATTCCAGTAGTCAACTACCGGATGTCATAAAATCGATCCAATTCAACAAAATAAACAGAAAAATAAGCATGAATTCAGATCGGACCATTATTAAGAACCGCTATATGCAAAAATATAATCCAATTACCTCATCAGCAATCATTGCAATGAGCGCTGAACTGTTTGTGCGGATCTGAGTTCTGTTCGCCATAAGGAAACAGCAATAGCTCCAAAAGCTGCAGAGAGAAAAAGTCTGAAAGACTTCAATAACTCCCAAATTTGATAAATTTACAATGAGAGTACGAATAAAAGAGTAAGGTTGAAGATATAGAAACTGAAAGTCCGAAACCGAGAAACAATTGTTAAATATTACACTAATTATTGTAATTCGAATACAGAATGAATTAGCAGATAACAATCTCAACTCACCTGCAAGTTTTCCAGATGAACCGCGAGGAAAGATCTGGTTACGTAGTGAACAGGCATCGATCGGCATATGGTGCTCAATAGCAGTAAATTACGTCTTACGTCATCGAGGAAAGAAGAAATTCGTAGTTTGGCCCTTGATGTTTGGGAATTGAAACTAGACCGGGCTAGCCTTTTCAACCTTAAAACCCAAGAATCTGACCCATCACCATGTAAAAACCGCTACAAAATCTGATAACCATTCAGTTCAACTGAAACCGCTGAACCGGGTATCATTTTCGTCAAGACCCAAAAAGAGCCAAAAGAAAAACAGAAAAACAAAAGAAGATGAAAATACACGTCATATAGGTACATGACACTATATAATACCATATATATAACACTAAAACAACCTTTCATACTTAATAGTATTCAAATGCTCCAAAAAATTAATGGTTTTTTTTTTGTGCAAAAAATTGAAGTGATGTTGAACCTTTAAATACTATTTTAAAATAAGATAATATAATTTTTTAGTTAAATATAAATTCATTTAGTAATATTTTAATTATTATTATTTTGATGTCCAGTTTGAACCCAGCTCAATCCATGTCCCAATACACTCTTTTTTTTGGTACTAAGGGGGATGGTGGCGGGGGAGGGGTGGTGGGGATTCAAATCTAGATAATCTCTGTAAGGGGTTAAGCCCTTAACTACGTGGGCTAACCCTTTGATCTCCCATGACCCAATACTTTTGGCTGCATAATCATCCAAATTTCAGTAGGGTTAATTTCACACATCGGCGCCAACTTTTGAAGTTAGTATTGACTGAGTCTCTAATTTTTTTCCCAACTTGCTAAGTCTCTACCTTTCACTAAGTCGCACATATAGTCCTCTTCAACAATTTCTGTCTATTTCACTGTTAACTCCTTGAATAAATTACTATTATGTCCCTTATCATTTTAAATTATGAGTTTGTTTGATTTTCATTTTTTGTCCAAATTTAAGGAAATTATAATAAAAATAGAGGTAGAATGTATATTAAAAATGTAAAAATATTTAATTATAATTGATTAGTTATCAAATAAGAGAACAATGAGAATCAAACAAGCTTCGAGAAACAAAAAAGGAAAAAGCTGGGGGATGGGGTTTGGGGGGGGGGGGCGGGGGTCTCCCCCTTGTGCTGCAGCAGCACAGGGAGGCGTCTAGGCCGCCGAGAATTGGTTTGCGGGGGAAGTCTCCTCTCGGAAATGGCAAGGCCGCCGGGGGGCGACTGCACCTTTTTTTTATTTATTTATGAAAATTTTTATATTTTCATAATTTGTGTATTAATTTAAAATGATAAAGGACATAATGGTGATTAATTCAAAGAGTTAACAGTAAAATTAACGAAAACCATCAAAATGAACTATAAGTGCAAATTAATGAAAGATTAGAGAGTCAGCGGGTTAAGAAAAAAGGTTAGAGATCCCCGCGATACTAACCCCAAAGGTTAAAAACAACAAGTGAAATTAACCCTTTTCAGAACGCAATTATAAACCAGAGTTGGTTTTTTGAATAGTTAACATAAGACAATTTTCATCCAGTGAGTGAAGGTGGACGTTAATTTACATTATTTCTTTTCAAGTATGCAAACAGCGCACCGGGGAAATTTTTCCTTTTTGCATCTAAACAAGTACACTTACATTTTACCGCTACTCTGTAATTAAGCCAACCACGTAATCAAGATTTCTTCCCGTGCCATCCAATAACTGTAACACTATAATTCATCCAATTCCTGCAACTAACATGTTTCTTTAGTAATAAATACCCATAAATTACTATCGAACGACAAGAAAGGCGACAAGAGCTCTTAACTCCGCCCATAGAAGCAAGGAGTTATTAAGGCTGAATCTTGACACCGGATTGTAGACCAGCTTGAACTTTGTTCGTGAAATGTGCATCCACCCTGCAAATCCATTAAAAGAATAAATACCCAACAGATAAAAAAAAAAAAAAAGAATTGGAAAAGAAACTTGATGAATCAGAGTGGATTCATATCATACCTAGTTGCACATTTATAATAGATAGTTTCTGGGGAATTGTAGGTTTTTGCATTAGAAAACATTCTCCGGACGTCTGCCACAAACATCTCAAAAGTAACATAGTACTGCTCCGACTCAACCCGCTTTGACATTGTTTTTAGATCTGCATATACCAATATTAAAACATAAAAGAATTATGCAGCAAAATTTTCAGTAACACTGTGCTCGAGCTCCAGGTATAAAAACAATGATTCCATCAGTGGGTGGAATTTTGAAAAAGAAAGTTCAGATTTTTGTTAGAATGAAACTTTTATTTTATGGTGTAACATCAACGCTAGTACTGGAACTTGTCTGTCACCAAAACTTTTGGACAGCCATATAGCCTTCTAGCTTTAACATATTCAACACGCAGACATATTGTGGTTGGCAACTCCGGTTAATGCTTGGTGCCTGTCTCTATTCTCTCAGGTAGGCAACAAAAATTGTGCTTCATCATTCTAGTCCATCTATGGTATTCTTTGAATAACAGTCCAATAGTCCACTATCAAATAACCGATTTAGTGATTGAACTCACACCAAAATTTGGTCAGTCAAACCGAATTTTAAATCTACACATCTAGCGGGAGCAACAACTACTACGGAACTACCAACTTAGCTGCTACTCATTATATCCATTTGTAAAATAAACAATTTACCTTTTATCCCATAGATGCTATTTCATTATTCAATAACAGATGCCCATTTCTCATTAGGTTTATGTGACAGCACTAAGTACTGGAGAAGAAAATCACACAACATGCATTAATTACATTTAAAGTTCTTTCATATTTATAGAAAGTATATTATCAGCTGAGATTAGCTTCATTAGAAAGTCAACTCCATCACTGCAAAAACCTCTCCGCCAGCACCTTTTTGATTGAGATAGAGAAGTTATTCTCAGGTTAATAGTAATATGTCTTTCCTGCCTCAGTCCACAATCTTTCATTTTTAGTAAGTTTTGGATTCACCAGAGATATCAGGCTCAGATTTCAAAAGAAGCACATGTCAATATGAAACGCAATCAGATAGTAATCTATAGAAAGATTGGATGAGGTTTGCGGATCTTTAACCATGGGACAACTCCCTGGAACTTGAGAAAAGATTTTCTTTCTTTTTTTTTTTTTTTTTACAGTGCATCAATCAAATAAGGCAGATGAAAACTATACCAATTGGATCTTTAATAATGACATAATAATCAGGCACGTCGCGTGCATCAACTGGTTCCTTGAATGGCCAAGCATCAGGATGGTCATGCATTGCCTGCTCAGATAGGAGAATCAGCAGGATTGCAGAGATAGCTAAAGCATGATCAATAAAGAAAAGTCACAACCAAACTCCAGTGGTTGCCCAAATAATCATTCTAACTATTCTATTAAGATTCACTGAAATTTGAAACAATGGAACAAAAAAAAAAAAAAAAAAGAGACTTGGGAGACAGAATTTGCATGACCTGCCACCAAGATATATGCGCTTTGAGATGGTCTTATAATAGAGTTAGGGCAGGTCCAGTCCTTACTCCAGCTTAAAATTTTGCTGAAAAGCTAATCAATAGGTCAAATCTCATTTCTAACCACATATCATCTATAAAAAATCATCTTGCACATTTTTCCATAATCTCTCCCTACTTATCCACCCACGCGCTCTCCCAAAAACTCGCTTTTCAGAACACCACTTATTAAAAATGCTACAAGAAACATGTGCTTAGTAGAGATGAGCACGAAGCAGACTTTTCCTGTTCGACTGTTGGCGTCGAGCAGGAAAAACCCACCACCAATTATGGATATACAATATATGATATATGATAATCAAAGAAACACATGAACACAATGTCCCATTATCTTTTATTATGAGGAGACTACCAATTCATAATGTTATTGTTCCACTTCACCAATCACTTTCCATTTCAAATTATTTGCAATGTTCATGTATCTCAAGCCCAAGTTCAAAGAATTAGCTCTGGCAACAAATGGAAGAAGCTGCATACTGGTATAGCTTCATGTATGAATTCTGAGGAATTTCTGGTAAGATAAAGGTGATTCAAAATTTAAACAAAGTGAAGAAAACTTAGTGATCTCCATTTAAAAATAATAATAAATAAATAAATCCAATTTTTCATAATTGTCTTTCAATCTCCCATTTTTCCTCATCAGGTCAAAAAAAGATTCGCTGTAACCAATATTGATTTGGTTCTGATCGGTTAGGAAAACACATTTGGGTATGAGCATACCAATTTGCGATTCAGGGGAGTTCAACCTTTCCCAATAACCTTGTGCCAGATTCAACAAAATTGTAGTAATCCTAAACAATAATCTTTGGAGATTTTACCTTCAGGAGTGAGCGCATGAATGCAGTCAATGATTTCTGATTTGATGCACCATCTAATGATGCATTTGCTGTTTTAAATCGTGAATGACCATAATGTTCAGAGATCCATCCTGCCTCTCCTATATCATTAAATCATAGTGAAGTCCAAATTAGGCTGCAAAAGCTACATGGACAACTTATAGCAACATATGAATGGAGGGGAAAAGTAAGTAAAATAAAAAAAATAAAAAATAAACAGAGTCTAGCATGAACTACTCAAATATAAAAATTCGACCAAGCAGTTCGTTGAGCTTGATTGTTGCCTAACCAGGATTTCTAGATCTAATGTTCATCCATCCTTGTGTGAAGGATGCTTAAAAAAGTTGGAGGTCCCAAAGAGAAGGTAAGAAGAATAAGATCAGACCATACCAGCCAAGTTTAATGATAATTGAATAATAACGAGAGGAAACAAAAAAGGAAACTCAGAAAAAGAAGATCTCATAAAAGGCCAAATCTTCTAATTAAACATGTAAGCATACCCAAAGTATAACACGGTGCTTTCTTCGGGTAGAATTTTATATAAATCTAATAAATAGGAATTAACAACTTACTCAAGCCCGGAATATTGTCAACCTTGATGGATGTTTTGGGAATACCAGCTTCTTTCTGAATGAAACAGTTCACATCAGTATAATATAATTTCATTAATTTGAACGGGAAACAAACAGCTCATGAATCAGAAAAACAACATCAAGGTTGAAGAAAAGAATGGTAGACACTGTTACTGGGCAAGCTTATTGAAAGCTGAGAACACGTAATTTAACTCAGCTTCCACTTTGGAAAGCCTCACATATGCCAACTTCTCAGGAAGAATAGGGATAGCGGAACAAAAAATTGCTTGAAGCTAATACCCAAGAGAAATTCACTAGATCACATAAGATGTTTGAATACTAATTCCAGTGAGTGCACAAATACCTTCTGGAAATCAATTCCAGGGTAGACAATATGACAATTTGAGAGCTCCCGTATCGTTTCGTCAATTGCCTGCCAACCAAACAAGATATAACACAATATTACTGTCATCCCAAGATATACCTTGGATTGAATAAGAACCTTTTAGTTATCAACCACATTGTTTGCTAGTCTCAAAAGGTATAGTAAGCAAGCAGTCAATCATCTTACCTGCCTTTGACAGCGAATCATAGTTGACAAGTCAGTATATGGAAGTTTCGGATCAATTCTACATTCCATAAGGATTCCCCCATCATAATCTTTAATAAAGCTGAAAGGAAAGGAAACATCTCTTGGTAGTCAAACTAGTGAAACTAGATTTAGATATTTAACAAATGATCCCACGTAATAAGTGTTTACTGTTGAACCATCTAATACAGTGTCTCACTCCGATACATGGAATAAAGAAATCTTGTCACAAAGTACAGGAAGGCAGATGAGAACTTTTAACTTTCTTACAAGTGTAATCCCTTTGTTTAAGCACTCAGAATCAATATAAAATTGATTTAACGTACCCATTCCACCGTTCTTTCTCCAAGAAAATCTCCTTTGTAAATCCCTAAAAACCAGTAAAAAAAAATTTAACACATTGACGAAATTGCACCATAAAGAAACTAAACTCGCCATCCTCCATACTGAAGTAGCATGGTGAAAAGTAGGAAGCTATTGGCCAGAAGCCCAAATGAAACAGAAATATGAAATCCTGCTAAATCTCTTTGTTAAGCTTCCACCTCCTTAGCAAGTGTCGATGTATTAAATAATATATGGACTTGTCCAAGAAATCCGGTAGTTATAATTTTAATATTGCATTCCCTTTTGAAACTTAAGTCTAAAATAGTGAAAATCCTTTACGCGAAGTGAATACCAGGAAAGATATGACGAATACTCAATTAAGAGGACGAAAAAAAAAGAAAGAAAGAAAAGAGTGAATACCAGAAGAAAGTTATTTCGAGGCTCCGAAATTGCTTACTTTGGCTAAATGACAAGGAGACTCGCATAAGCTTTCATTACCAGAACATGAGAGCAACACACGTAGAAACATATGCTAGTCTATTTGTAAAAAGTAATCCTCCCTTGCTCTTCTTCACTAACACACACTTGCAGGGCATTTAGTCTAAGTGCAGCAAAAAATCAACAATTGTGTAGAGGCATTTTACACAATATCTAGTATCCTTTTTTATGTTCGTGCAAATTTATTCGCCATCATACACTTGGGTTGTTCAATCAATGTGTCTACAAAATTGGGAACTGAGCTAGCAGAATATCTTAAGTCTTCTAGCGTTCCTTTAATTTGTTTGCAAAAAATGGAAGATTTTCTAGGTCTAACCATCAACATCCTTTTCCACTGAGTGTCAAAGACTACCAAAAAGTGATTGCAACCATGTCTCAATCTACCAGCTACTAGTGTGTAGGGCATATTTGAACATGTCACCCTTTATTCTCTGTTTGTTCTCACAAGTTGGAGAAGGAATTGGTAAAGATAATAACTAATAATTAGGAGCTCAACGAAAATGATGGTAATTTCATATAGAATGACCAATTACAACAAAACATAACAAACTAATATGGTACATTAGATTTTATATCTCAGAGTGATCTTAAGCTGATCATGGAATTTGCCCAAAAACAATGAATATTTCCTGCATAGAAGTGAAATGTAAAACCTGCTTGACAAAATATCCAACCGCATTATTATCAGCATATGTGAGAAAATGTGTTAGACCATCCACATCACGTGCATGCTGCTTTAGATGATTCATGAGCCGGGTGCCATAGCCCTTAACTTGTTCATCAGCCATAATTGCGCAAAATGCAATCTCCCCAAACTTTTGGCTGCATTTTTTCCAAGTTCAGTAACACAAAATCAGAACAACATAAAGAAAACAAATATTCAAAGGAAGCCAATGCATTTATTTTTCTCTTTTTCACATTTCTTAAACCATGATCATTAGGAAAAAAAATGTATAAATTAGAGGATACATAATTTGCATATTACCTGATGTAAGGCCGGTAAGTGATCCCACCAACGACCTGGTGATGTCTGGTTACCATCACAGATTTATGTTTTCTACACAGGATAGAATGAAAAGGCAAAGTGAGAAAAATTCTTGACCAGAACAAAACCAAAATGCTCAGGATTGTTAAATCAAATGATATTTCAAACAGTGACTAGAACCTTGCAATCAAAGAACTGTCAGAATTTATGTGAGATGATGTCTCTTGGAAACTAGCTATTTGTGAATTGCATGCATCAGACTTTTGGACAGTAATCTATTCAGAAAAGAATTGCTAACTTCCTTTCCACAGCACTTTACACCAGAAGTTTGGATGTATAACAAGAGATGTTTAAAGTAGAACCATTAGAAACACTTAAAGAGCTGGAAACAGACTTTGACCATAAAGCATAACTAACATATATGAGTATTCCTATATTACTATTAGCAAGGCTCTATTTTATAAAAGGAGACTTAATGAACATAGGCCAGTCATGCATACCTGTCCATTATCAGACGAACAATGTACTCCCTTGGCATGTTAGGTAGTTGCTTAGCAAAAATATTCTTCAATCCTATTAACCTGAACATTTCCAAAGATACTGAATGAACTTCACTTTGATGTAGGACACAAGAAAGCCTGTCTGTCTTTTAGCAGAAATGGTGAGTTGGGAAGAAATAAAGTTAAGAAGTGTAAGACCAAGTAGATATAACAAGAATGTTCAAGAATAAGGAAATAAATACCAAACCATATGCTCATCAACATCATCATTTGAAACACATACAAACTTGAGTCTTCCTGCTTCTTCCTGTAAATTTAAGAAAAGCATACTTCCATATCAACCCCTCATAAGTGACAAAGAAAAATGGTTCGACATATGAAAGGTAAGAATGAGGCTCCTAGGGAGAGATGATATTGTCTGCGTCCAGTACTTCACAAAAAGAAAATTTGCAACACCTCGATAATAAAATAATTCCAACTTTTACCGAAGTTCTACTTGAATAAATCCAAAAAAAAAAAAAAAAAACGTTTCAGTAGGAGATATAAGGAGGCCTATCATTAAAACCTGAAATAAATTCAAACATAAACCCAGTTTCAATCTATGCTGCACGCACATGAAAAGAAAAATCCCAAAATTTGATCCATAAGCTGAATCCTGATTTATTTCTACTTTGTCCTTATGAATTACATGATGATAGAGTGGAACTGCATTGTAAATAAATTGAAATTAAAAGAAAAGAAGAATAAGAGGTTAAGTTTAAAACTGAAGATACCTCTCTCTTTAAACTTTCCTCCCTCGCACTGTAAGCTCCACCAGTCTGTATATTATCTGTAAAAACGACATGGACCGACCCAGCAGTACCAGGCGCATTTGCTACATTACTGTTATTGTTCATACCAGCACTATCTTTTGCCACATCAGCAGGCTCAATTTTTACTAAATTGTCGGCCTTGAGCTTACTGTTCCTGGTTGCAGCCGTAGCAGGGGCCGGAGCATTGCAGTTCTCCAGCCTGGATGCCGTGAATTTGCGCATTGATGAATTGTCATACTCCTCGTCGACGGCCTCCTCCGACTCTGGAGACGAGTCGGAGCCTGCCCCGCGAGCACTGATGCTCTCTAAATCGTCGTTCGATGTTAGCGGGCCCTCGCGCGTGTCAGATAACGACGATGGAAATGGCGGAGCGTGATCGTCCGCCGCCAGCTTTCGTTTGTGGAGTGAAGACGTGGCTGATACAGAGGCAGAATGCGACGGCGATATAGACTGCGAGCTCCGTGAACGGCCCGGCGCCGTTAAGTGAGATGAGCGTGTGTCCATTACCCTGTTTAGTGCAAATTAGGGCTTTACTGATTCTGAAAACTAGAATCAGACTACAGATTCTCAAAGAGGAAATTATTAGGGATTTTTGAGCAAGTTTTCTGCGTCAAACAGTTCGTTCGTGTTGCGCCGCGTCAACAGCAATAAGCCATTAGCATCAAAGCTACTTAATAGAAGGATGATTTCTACCGACTGGCTTTTGGCTATAAATTAATCAACAAATCAAAAATCAAACGATAGTTTTTCTTATTCTCTGTAAATAATAGTTTTTCACATTTTACCATAACTCATTCTCACATTTTCATCATACATTTCAAATAAAAATCTCTTTCCACACTGCCCTCTTCCCAAAAAAAAAGCTACCAAATAAACAATTAAGAAAGAACCGTAAAAAATAGTAAAAATAATGTCTCATTTTACATATAGAGGGATTATCTTAATTATTATCCCACCACATGCAAGCGGGTTAGATAAACCACATATACTTGTTTCATAGTGGGACACATGTTGTTTGTCTAATAATCTACAGTCACGTGCATGTGTCTGACGAAATTACACCTGACGAGATAATCTCATCAGATGTATGGTTAACGTATGACAAAAGATTAAGCCTAGCATTAAGACTGCATTTGGCTAAGCGTTAAAGCAATTTAGAGCATCTCTAATACAACAATGTTAACATTGTATATGTAGTAAAAAAATATTATATTAGTATACTGCTCTTCTAATATTACTGTAAGATCTTGTTTTTATAATAATAAATATAAAATGATTGTTAATGCCTTTGAAAATGTAATTGTTTTGTTTAAATGGTATAAGTAAAACGACGAAAGTATAAAACGCTAAATATATAAGCAAATATAAACACCGAATAAAATGCCCAAATTTGAAAGTTTTCCTGAGCATTTTTATTTTTTATTTTTTTTTTTTGGGAAGGTTCCCGATCCTCCTGAGCCGTCTTTTGAAATATGAAACTACAAAACATCAGCTAGTTTGTTTAAAAATTTTAAGCAAGATGGAGTTGAATACCAAACGAGGTAGGGACGAAGCTAATACCCAACAATGCAGAAACACATTGACCATCAAAAGACAGGCATCACTTTTGAACTTTTATCGTGCGGGCTTTTGACGTTTCAAGGTATGCATATTGGATTAGCTCTCCATGAAATTTGAAATCAAACGGAGGTCAAATGAGCTAGAAGAGAAGGGAACGAATGTGAGACAGTGAAGCTGCCCGAGTTAGCTAGGCAGTCCCAAATTCCCTTTAACCGACAACGTATTTTCTAGACTTGACCAACCCAAAATTATCACATTAATGCTGTAATAATGCTGACGAATGCAAGGATAACATGTCCACAAAAGTATGCAACAAGTGTCACTCAAATTTATTTCCATATTCATTAAAATAATTTCCCATATATCGTAATTTTTCAACTACATATCTTCCAAAAAATTATATTTTACAAAATCAATTCACATGTAATCAAAACCTCTTTTCCAAACATTGTTTTCAGCTGCAAATGAAATCAAATCGAAATATTCGAACCGCAAAAATCTCCCTCCGAAAAGCAACCGCCAAAATTTCCAACCCCCCTCCCCCAGGCCAAAAAAATCCCCCATCTTTTACACACACTCTTTTAAGTTTTTGCGCTCCTGTTCCATTCGTCCTGTGCTTTCCTTCATCAGGTATCTGATCTCTCCGGATTTTGTTGAATTGTTTCTTTCATCTTGTTGGGTTTTTATTCAACTTTAATTGCATGAAACTAGCCAGATCTGCTGTATAATTTCAACAAAAAACTTTGGTTTCACCTGTCTTTTTTTCTTCCCCCTTGACTTTTTACATGGATTTAAGAGAAACGAGGATGGAATTAAAGAATTGGAAAACTGGGGGGGGGAGGGGAGAATTGTGCAAACAATGGAATGGAATATTGTACATCCCTTATGTTTTGTGATGCAATTAACGGTTGGGTTGTTTATCTGACACTTTTTTGGTTAAAAATGGAAGGTGATGGCGGGAAAAGGTGGGAAGGGGCTTTTGGCGGGAAAGACTACGGCTGCTGCGGCAGCCAACAAGGAGAAGGACAAGAAAAAGCCGATTTCTCGGTCAGCTCGTGCTGGTCTTCAGGTAAGGAACGATAGGTATTCAGTTCCATTGATGTAAAGTTCAATTTTAGTTCTTAGCGCCTCTGTGTTCGGGTGAATCTTTGATAAAGTCTTGATATTGGATGATAGAACCGTTTTTACGTTTTAGCATCTTGATTTATGGAATGGGATTTCATTTTCTTCAGGCACTTTTGGACTTTTGCTGGATTTGTGTAACACTAATCATGGTGCCGCCTTATGAACACAGGATTTTCTATTCTCTTTGATTTATATACTTGCACGTGGTATGCGCATTGTGCACATGTTACCAAGTAAATGAGGATAAATTGGAAGTTACAAGGCTTATCTTGTATTCTAGGATAACCGTGTGTCCGGTATTCTGGGCAGTTCATGGAGAATAGAACAGTCCAAAACCTAGCAAAAACTAAAAATTAATTACCTTTCCACGCAATTCCCTATATGTGGCTGCTATATATTGACCACCAATAGGAGTTGCAGCCAACATTTTATCAGTTAACATGGTGATGGATGGTGTTGATATTTAGAGCATGGTGTCACGCCCCGCATGTGGCACGTCGGTTGAGGCTACCCACGGGCGAGGCCGAGATGCACGAGGGGTGCACGAGGCGGCTGCAAGGGACGCACGCGGGCATGGCCGAATGAGGAACCGGCGTGAACGGCGCGCATGGCAGAGGATGTGCGTGCATGGTCGAGAGGGTCGGCCACAAAGACGGCAGCACACGGGCGAGGCCAAGGTGCACGAGAGGTGCGGGATGGCATCGAGGAAGGCACGGGTGCTAGGCCGAGGAAGATCCGGGCGGACCGGCGCCACACGGCAGGGGACGTGTGGCGAGACTGTGAGCAACGGCCACGAGGACGGCAACGCGGAGCTGGCCGAATTGGACCAGGACGGTGTGGAACGTTCTAGCGTGGAACACCCCAGAAATTTGGCTAAGTGTTGGGGCCGAATTCTGAAGGTTTTCAGCCGTGGAGATGAGCGGACAACGACGGCTGGAGACGACGGCTGTACAGCTGGGGTGCAAGTGGGCCGAGAGGGCGGCCGTGCAGCTGGCCGTGTTGCTGGAACGGTCCAGAATGACGGTTGGCCGAGAGCTGGAACGACAAGCTGGAACGTTGCTGGAAAGGCCCAGAACTACGGCTGCAAGTTGCTGGAAAGACAGCTGGCCAGTCCAAAACGACGGCTGCACAAGTCAAGGACGACGGCTGTGCCATTGGGCGCACAGCTGGGCCGAAATATGTTGGCAGGGGGCTGCCGACAGGCTGGAACGTGCTGGAAGACGGATGGCAGGTGGGAGCCATGCCACAAACGGATCCAGGCCCGGCCCATGAGGTTTTGTGTCCTTTTCTATAAATAGGGGTAAACCCCATTGTAAATGAGAGAGTGTGGTTGAGAGAATATATAGAGAGAGAGGCTCCTAGTGTGGAGTTGTATAAGTGAGTTCTAAGAGATCTTAGAGTGATACACTGTAGAGAGAGTGAGAACCGTTCTTGTAAGCGGCATTGTAACGTTATTGTTTACGTTCTTGTGGCAATAAACGTCCTTAGCATTCTCCAAGTTTGGTTGCCTTATTTTTCTTCAATCTTCTGCTATATTTCCATAAGTGTTGCTGCCCTTTTAACCTCATCGGTTAAGGGGACGAGTGGGACGACGGTGTAGGCTGACTTAGCGCCGTTTCTGCACGAGGCAGAACGCTAAGGCCGCACGGGTGCCGGTTTTCGTTTGTGAAACTAAAC
>CAVNYN010285008.1:0-48285 GCA_963692815.1 Nyctanthes arbor-tristis | reverse complement strand
TCCTTCTATGATTTGGATTCATTTTCCTCCTAGGATTCTTCTTCTTTCCCTTTCCTTTTCCTCTTCAACTTTGGATTATTTTTGACAACAAACCCAACAATCTCCACCTTGTCAAAATAAGCCAAAATATTCATCTTCTCCAGTCTTGTACACAATACTTGAGAAATTACCAGGCAAGCATTTAACACTTTGACAGTCTCATACTCCACCACATGAGTATATATAACCACTTAGAATTAACAACAATTCCAAGCATTTCATCGGCTCAATGTCGAAATAAACCTGCTGAAATTTGTGGTGCAACTCTCTCGTTGGCTTTCCAGAGAGCTCATCAGCCATCGACATTACTACAAACACACACCTTGCATCACTACCAACCAATGCCGTGTGTAGATACAACCGCTAGAAGTAACACACATCTTTTACCATGGCACCTAGCGACACGCCATAAGGATGTACCTACATACTTCATAGCATATCTCCACCGCCCTCACACCAAGAGAGTCGGATTGCCCAAATCTGAACAGTAGCCGAACCTGCTCCGTCTGGACAATGTTTTCTCACGTGATCAGCTAGTCTACAATACCAACAAGTTGCAACAACCACCAGTCTCCAGACGATCTCATTGAGAATTTTTGTATCTGCACCAACTCGCAAAGAACTAAACAATTTTTCCAGGTGCAACATATTTGAAGAACTCCTTAACGGATCCATCTCTCTAAATTGACGCCACAGTTCCTTCACAGCAAATACTCGATGAATATTTACAAGAACATTCCTGACTAGATGGAGACACATCCTGCTTCCAGTCTTCAAATATAAATCTTCTCAATCACTATCGCTCATACTGGTTCCAGCAACTTTGTTAGAACAAGGAGAAGATTTTCTTTTGAAAGCTTTAAATTGCCCAATCAAAATCAAGAAATTCCAGACTTGTTATAGCCACAAGTCAAACTTGATTATCACAAATTCAAACTTTGCCATATCTTTCCTCTGTTCCACCTCGAACAAAACCTGATGCTTTGATACCACTGTTGGGAATTAATGTAAATTCCCCGATTACGCCCACATGACCGTTGTTCAAGGTATTTAATTGAGACAAGAAAAATAAAAGATGAAGACGAATTTAACGGACTGTCAAAACTTTCCACTATATGATTAAAGTCGCTACAACCATACAGAATTTTCACTCACAAAAACCCATCTCCCAAGTACAACAAGAAAAATATACCAAGCTTTACCGCATCTACCAATTTCTACCCTTTGTCTAACCCGCGAAGAATTAAAGAAATCCCAAGACGCTAAGCTACTATTTTTCTTCACAAGACTCTCTGACTCGACTCAAGTGGCGCCCCGAGTTTTACCACACCTAATTTTCCACCCTTTGAACAAACTACAAAGAGTTACAAGAAAACTCTTCAAGGTGCTAGACTCACTAATTTTTTCTCTCAACTCACTTGTACCACTTATGTATAAAAGAAGAAGAAAATATCTCTATTTATAGGCTTCGTTTCCTTGGAAGACAAGGCAATCCTTCTATGATTTGGATTCATTTTCCTCCTAGAATTCTTCTTCTTTCCCTTTCCTTTTCCTCTTCAACTTTGGATTATTTTTGACAACAAACCTAACAGTTAGGCTCATTAAAGCTATGAGCCCAGCCCACAAATTGGATCAGGACCAAAATAGCATCGCACAGTCTTTCACATGATGCTACTGTTACGTTTGCTCTTTTACCTTGCTAATTCCATCCACGTCTCCACGATAGACTTTACTAACACTAAAAGTTATGAAAAATATGTACGGTTGCAACATGACGCATTTTTATGGATGATAGTTGATACGCATATTAACAGTTAACTTTTCCTTTTTGATTAGTAGTCTGTATTAAAGTTTACATTGAAATCTTCAAATTAAGACTCATATAGTATATTTTTCAATTTACAGATAGTGCTGATTTTTATGGAAAGAATGGAAAAAATAAAAAGCTTGCTAATGGATTTGTGTTAAAAATATTTCACCAATCTCAATTGTACTGAACAAAGGACAAGTAGGGGAAAAAAAGAAAGAGGAGGAGAAGTAGGGAGGGCAATATAAGAAAAGAAGAAAATGGTTGATCACGACACCCATTTAAGGCTCATTTTTTTACATATAGGATCTAATGTACATTTTACACTTCGTGGAAGAAAATTTTCCCTCACAATAAACATAAAACAATTATAAATACACACATTTTACTTGAAAGTGATTGTTTATGAGATGAAGCAGTTGATTTAGTAATAGATCTAAATAAACCCTCGTTAATTGTAGAAACATGTTGGAGTGTCACTGTAGAGGAAGGTTTTGGTGTGTCACAGTGGCCAATTCCTGCATCAGATAGTGTATCCAACTCATCTCCTTGTGGACTTTTTGAATCGTAGCATAGCCCTAAATTATTGTTGAGCCTTAATTTCCTTCTCATTCTCCAAACTATTTCTCGACTAAACGGGATGGGCCCTGATAATTGGTTGTTGTTCAATCTTAACTCACTGAGGCTGTTTAGCTTGGACAAACTCGACGGGATGGTGCCATTAAAATGGTTTCCATCTAGATGTAGGACGCGCAATTTCGATAACCGACTTAGTGACTCTGGTATGGATCCTTGCAAATTCATATTAGATAGTACTAAAGTTATAATCTCGTTTAACCCTTCAAACCCATCGCTAGGAATTGTTGTAAACGCTAAATGGTTGCCGTTGAGAACCAAGGCTTGGAGAGAGTTTAAACTCTTCAGGGAGCTCGGAAATGGACCGGTGAAGCCATTGTAGCTTAAATCCATGAGAATAAGTTCTTTGGGGCCGTTTAACTCGGTCAGGGGACCAGAAAGGCGATTATGGCTTAAATCGATTTTTAAGAGAGACTCGAAGCTTAAAAGCGTGGTCGGTAGTGAACCGGTGAGATGGTTTTGGTTCAGGTCTAGCACGCTCAGGACCGGGAAGGTAAGATCAGGAATTGAACCGGATAACTGGTTGCCACTCAAATCTAACGACCTTAGACCGGAAATCCGTCCCAAGGAAACCGGAATAGAACCGTTGAGATTGTTTTTGTGAAGATCCAGAACCTGTAAACGGGTCAAGTTCCCAAGCTCATGAGGGATGGGTCCGATATGCCCGTTTTCTCTGAGAACCAGGGTCTGCAAATCGGATCCTAACCGACCCAGAAAAGACGGAATGGGTTGTGGGTTGTAACTGAAACAGCGATAGAAAAACAGGGTCCGGAGGTGAGGGAGTTTGGTAATGGAAGGCGAGATGGAAGAGTGGATCGGGTCGCAAGTCGGAAATGCGGTATCATCCGACAAGGCTCCGAATGAAAGAGAAACAACGTGGTATACATTGTCCTTGTCGGGCATACACTCGATGCCGTGCCAGCGGCCACGGCAGACGTCTGGAATGTCGGTGGCCCAGCCATTTCCGGTGGCTCTCATGATGTCGTAGACGGCTTCTTGTTCCTCTCTATCGGTTTTGGCCCCGTTGTTGGCCATTGATGATCCGGGTTGAGGACCTTCCAGTTGGGCGGAATCCGGGAGAATTACAGTGAAAGGCGTAACCAAATGAGCACTGACCAGAATTAGTAGAAGTATAAGCATTTCCATTTCAAGAGGAAAAGAGTGGATATCCTGTCCAGTTGCACAAGAGTGATGAGCTACGGATGCTATATATACTGTTTGATACTTTTATTCTAGATTTTTTTTTTTTTTGTTTTTTTTAACACTATTTTTATACTGTTTTTAAGAAGCTGGATTTGAAGGGATTTATTTGAATAGAATAATTCTATTTGAACAATAAGGTGGACAATATATATATATGTATATATGACCTTACCAAGTTATATAATGTTTTGAAAGACATCATCTTACGATATGTCTATTTATTCAAATAACACAACTTGATTTACTTTATTTTATTATTATTATTTTCGGGACCAACCGAATTTATTTTCGCGCAACCTTGACATGTCTAAGGACATTTATTATGTGGGGTGTTAGAATTGAAGTGAGCTAATTATGGGATCACGAGAAACTGAGAGTTGCAGTAAATGCACAAGTTTGTGCATTAATTTCTGTCACGGGGTTTACAATTTTCGACTTATGCATGCACAGTATGTATTCTCTAGTTGTAGACATCTCAATTTTGATTTGACCTTCTCCCCAAACGTCTATATATCAGGATATCATTGGAACTCACTCTGGCTACATAGATTTCTGGCGACATAATCTCACTAAATGTGTGGCGGGAGATCGAGACTACTAAGTTAATAGCACAAACCCTGGTTGGAGAAAGCGTAAAAATTAAACACCCAATATCCCTTCTTGAGAGAGGATGAGGGACTTCATTGTATTGCAAATCTTTTGTGAGTTTCGTAATCTTATCCTTTCTCTACTGAGCCCTTTGAGTCCTTAATTAATTAGTTTCAGAGTGCTATTGAGAGGTGGAGGTGTTTTGCTGGGATATGTTCTAGTACAGGTACAGTTAAGATTTTGATGGATTCTCTCTCTGTCTCTCTCTCTCTCTCTATATATATATATATATATGACGTAAATTAATTAGTAAAATCTGACTTGAGCAAACAAACATCAAATTCCATTTTAGATTGAAAAGATGTGTTCATGTTGATGAACTTTGTAAGCTGAAAAATGATGCAACTCAACTACGACAAACACCAGTAAACTTCGTTAGATCTTCCGATCTTGCTTCGGGAAAAAAATCCCAGTCAAGCATTAAATTTTGACACAACTGAGCTGAAAATACACTGTTTCAATACATTGGCTGCACATATATAGTTTTTTTTTTTGAAAGGGAATTAAATTATTGTCACTCGTCATCCCTCATGAATCCATGGGGTGATCATAATCGGGATACAATCAGTCCAATAAGAGTACAATTAAAAATCGATAAAGAAAATGTAGTAAGTCCGTGGGCCGCTTTATTCCTCTCAAGAGGAATATGGCGACAAGTGCAACGGTTGCTATTAATCAAGAGATTCCTAACGTCGCGAGGAATGGGTGTGGCGGTTGCCAACGGATCCATATGGATGAGGGATTGTACCAAATTTTCAAGTTAATTCATGCAAATTCACGATGAAAAAACTGCGGCACAAATCCAGAGAATGTTTAACAGCTCCTAAGAACTAATTAATGACGCGTTAGAATGCGAAAGTTCTTTTGCAACTCAAAAAAATCTGATTAACATTTTTCCCCTTTCTTGGGTATCAAAATTAGTAGTACTAAAGCTATGGAACAATATTTACATAATAATTGAATTTACTCACAAAAGCAACAGGAACTGGTATTTGCTCATGTGCATGCCCGGTAAATTTTATTAACAAAATATATATCATAAGGATATTAAACCACATAGGAGTAAATTAATGAGCCCAGATCAGCTGTCTCGTTTTACAGTCCCCGTAGTTGTCCCCTCAATAGTAAATCGACACATCATCACTAAATTAGAAAATCGACACATCATCACTACTGTAATTTTCTATTCCCAAACAAGTCTTTTACACACTGTACATCCCTGTCTCATGACTCATGAGATGACTCCCCTCCTTTTTTATCTTCGACACCGCAGATCACCTACAATCACCGCTTCTACTGTCATTAACATTCATGGAGTCCATTAATGTTAACGACAAACACAATAATCAGATTCCTCATTCCCAAAATTTTTAGGTTAACAAAAACGCAAAACTGTAGGAGGAGTTTGATTCAAAAATTAATGGAAAGTCAATTCCCACATTCTTCTTCTTCATCCATGAAGCTCTTGTTTGGGGTTCAACAGAAAGA
Organism: Nyctanthes arbor-tristis; assembly: GCA_963692815.1. Classification (NCBI taxonomy): domain Eukaryota; kingdom Viridiplantae; phylum Streptophyta; class Magnoliopsida; order Lamiales; family Oleaceae; genus Nyctanthes; species Nyctanthes arbor-tristis. The sequence goes on along the minus strand of CAVNYN010285008.1, from coordinate 42,464 downwards.
GTAGATTTCAATTTTAGCATCTACGCGTGCCGACATTGGAGATTTAGGCAATAAAATGGAACCTTTTCTTTATCTAATATCAACTGGATTAAGTTTTTTTTTCAAAAAAAAAAAAAAGAAACTTAAAGGCCACAGGAGTTTATTTTAAACATGGCAGAACTGGATTAAGTTGAATGTAGTTTCTTGTTGGCAGTTTCTGTAGTAGTTAATTTACAGAATCAGAATCAGAAGGTTTGAGGGTGGAAGTAAAGGTACAGTCAAGGTGGGTTTGTTTAGATGTGTCAGGAGCGAAAATTTTCTCCTGCCATACTCTTGCGGGGCACCCCGCCAGAGGATGATGTGGCACGCTGGCGTTGCTTGCCAGCGTGCATTTTCTTAAATAAAAAAAAGGGGAGATCAAATATCAAATTTCAATTTCAATTTTTACAAACCCGTACAAGTCCATAGTCACCCACCTCTCTCTCTCTCTCTCTCTCTCTCTCTCTCGTCTAACCCATCGGTGTCTTCTCTGATCTATCTGTCTACGTTCCGGCAATTTGAAGCTGGTGAGTTTCTCTGTTTGTCCCAAGTTCCGGCACTGTAAGGAAGACGGCCGGCGAAGCAGAAACCCCAATCTGAAAGCACAATCCCCTTCTTTCGTAAGCGTTCTCGTCCCACCGTTCTAGACCGAAATTTCGGCTGCTGAAATCGGCGACCGGTCGAGCTAGAAGGCAGCAGGTCTATTCCAGTTCGTCCCTGTACACACCGGAGTTCCCTCAGTTTGTGGTAAGCCGGTCGAGCCCATTGTTTCGAGCTGCAGTTTGGCTTTCTTTTTATTAATTTTTTTTTCTGGTTGGTTTAAAAAGGGTTGAATATAGAAGGCAGCAGTTCTGTACCCGTTCGTCCCTGTACACACCAGAGTTCCTCAGTTTGCTGTATGCCGATCGAGCCCATTGTTTCGATCTACAGTTTGGACTTCGTTTTATCAATTTTTTTCCCTGTTTGGATTAAAATGGGATTGAATAAGGGAAAACGTGAATTAGCTTTTTATTCTCCGTGTTTGATGGTGAATGAAATGTGAACCTTAACTCAAGAAGAAGAAATTAGTGAATTCAAGAATCCATTAGTACTCCGTGAACTGTGAAATTGGCTTAATGTGTCTCTGTTGTAATCAATTTTACTTACTAATCTAATTTGCTATTATTTTTAAAGATTACTGTTATTAATTTTGCATCTTTGAATTTGGAAAAAACTGCACTGTTTACTCTTATTCATAGGCTTTGATATCATTGAAAATTGTTGTTGGGTGGAGAATGTAAAGTTTGTTGCTGCAGTTTTGGTTAAGCTGAGTGACCATTAATGTATCATTTTGGGCAGTAATTGTTTTGGATCATGTTTGTTTATCTTGCTGGCTTAAGATTCAGTTGGTGGGAAGGGTGAAGTTACCAAAGCTGATATCATGAATCCAGCATGTTTTAGTTGGTTTGGATGGATAGTTCATCAATAGGGAGTTTAATGTTCAAATAGAGAGAACTTAAAGCATCAAAATATTACAAGAGAAACTATGTGATTGGAAGTGTAGATATCCACATTACTTGCTGATATAGACAGAAAATTTTATTTGTTCTGGAAACTGAAAACATAAGGAGAAGAGTTGGTACTTTAATTATTATACGTCCTATAGTAGGGCTAGTAAGACAAATCTCAGGGAGTATTGGATTTTCTTGTATTGTTATTTTTTCTGATAACATAAATATATATTCTGTATTCCCGATTTACTATTGTTGGATCTACAAGTGATCAGTAAAATTCTTGCTACTTCATTTTAAGTGTTGAACAATGGCATTTTTCAACAGCTAAAAGATTTATGCTTCCATTTCTTCCCTTATTTTATTAAAAGATTTATGCTCCCATTTCTTCCCATTTTAAGATCTATGCCTTCATAGCTGTGAATGTTTGGAGATGTTTTAACACTTGCCTCTTTTTCATTCAACTGCGCAGGTTTATCATGATGGACTTCAGAACAATGTAGAGAACAAGCATCCAATTTCTCTTTGTCCGCTGTTGATTTCATTTCAAGTATAAATACAATACAATTTACTATCAAAATTGTTAACACTCTAACACACCAAGGTTTTCATATTTGTACCAAATCACAACAAGAACCAATGAAAAGAGAGGGGGAGAGAGAGAGAAGTGAGGAAGAACAAACCCTAGAATTGAATAGAATATCCATATAGTGATATACATGTCTTTATACATATAATAGTCAATCTACACAAACTAAATAATTGAAATACTAAACTAAACATAAAATAAAATAAAGTATTATAAAATAATAAACTCTAACAAAAATAACAAAATTATTATATTAGTACAACTAATCAATAAACAATCAAACTGAGTCTGAGATTTCAAATATCATAAGACCACTTCCTTCTTAGTTAAGACAAGGCCTCAACTGCACAAGCTAAGTCACTTAGTCCCTTTTCCTTTCCATTGCACAAATGAGCCCTAGCCTTTAAATTCCTTCCTTGTTGCCGTCGACCCAAACCCAGCCGCCCATGCCACTGCGCATGCCGCTGCCGCGCCTACTGTCGTCCCTGCTGCCAATGGCGTAGCCAGCCAATGACAAAAGGGAGAGCCCGATCGAGAACTCGAAAAAGTCATTTATATAAATACTAATTTTTTAAAAAATTACCCAAAGTCAAGTGCATTCCAAAAAGCATTTAACAACTCAAAATTTAGTACACTAAACTAAAAAGTAAGTTCAAGCTCTCAATAAAGAATGCAATATAGTTTTCCTTTCTTTCTACGAGTTTGTTGTGTATCCATAATGACATCTATACAATCAAGACTGAATCCATTAACAAGATTGATTGAATACATTAATCCATGTTGTAATATATTCATATGAGTATTTTAATAATTTTAATTATATTCTATAGCTTCATTTTGTAACTTGCATCATATTATATTATTCAAATGAGCAGTTACATTACTTGCCAATTTTTTAGCTAACAAATCTAATTAGTACTTCATATCTACAATATTTCTTAAAAACCTAATAGCAAATTACAAATAAAATACCTTTTAACATATCTTCCCAAACAAAACCATTAGCCAGTGTTAATGAGTTATTCAACACCTTGACTCCTTTCTTTTTTATTTTTTATTTTTTTGGTTTCATACAGTTTAATGATATAAATTTTCAGTTTCTTCAATAAACATTTCACTTGCAAAGTCTAAAACTAAAAGACTAAAACTAATTCCAAATTAGTTTTTCCTTTACTTCCAAATTTAGTTTCTTCTCAGCAAAACATTCACTTGCACAAGTCTAACAGAATATAATAAAAACTAAAACTAATTCCAAAAAAAATTGAAGCAAATAGGGTTTAAAAAAAAGGGAAGTATTAAGAATTCTTAGAAATTCACAACCTCATAAGTGCTCCAAGGAAGAGTGGAAGACTGTCAAGACTCAAGTGCTGCGGCAATGCCGCCTACCAATAAACTAACTCAGGTGTTCAACTTCGATCATCCCAAGGAAGAGACGAAGAGTTAAAAGTGAAAACTTTACTTTGCTGATTTGAAATCTTGGCTGTAGTTCAAATTGGATTTGGGGAGTTTTGCCCTAATTACAAAATTAAATTGGGAGGATTTCAGTTTTCAGAGAAACGAGATGCCGCAAACCATGTTCACAATTGAGAATTAAGAATGAATAATTAATGGGTTGGGGAATCGGGTATAATAAATAATAATAGAGATAGGATTATAAGGATATTATTATTGGGTTTGGCCTTTTACTTTTTGGGTTTTCCTTACCCCGAGCCCAGTACATTTTCCCCCGAGCCCAAACACAAAGCTTAAAACTTTTTTTTCTTTACTTTTACTTAGCTTTGGGCCGAGACAGGGGTGGGCCGCGGTCCAATATGGCCCGGCCCTGCCTCTGCCCGCTACTGCCTCTCCTCCCATACTTGCATTTGATCCGATCCGATCCGATCATTTTCTTTTTTCTTGATTTTTGTGGCTTGAAGTTCCTGCCCTTTATCAAAAACTAATGGTGAAACATTATCTCAATTCTCTATTTTATTTTGAATCGTGTATGATAGACTTCTGGTTCTCAAATTTATCTTTTTTATTGTTGTACTTTTTTGCCTATTGTTCAATTGTTTAACAAATTAACAAATCTATCTTTCTGCCGCTGCGCTTCCCCCACTCTTGCCGCCATGCTGCTGTTGTTTTCTATTTTTTTCTTTTTTTGCGTATTGGGCCTGGACCTGGTTGTGGTTTTGGAACTGAGTCGGATTGACTCGGTTTCAAATATTGAAACCCGACTATATGTTGGGTCGAGAGTAAACCCGACCCAACCGACCCGATGCCCTACCCTAGATTCAACTTCTCAACTCAACGATTTAGAAATTGCGGTTTCAATTTGGTTTGATGGTTTTTACATAAAACATTACTTACAAGGAATCATAATTTTTTTTTGAAATTGTAAGTATAATCATTTTGCATTAAAGCAGTATAAATACGTATATGATTACATCTAATGAAACTCAATGCAAAGAAATAATACAAACTAATAAATGTTGAAAAAAAACTCACATCTTCGTTGAAAATGACAAGTTGATAACTTTTAAAAGTGTGTATACAAAATTCACCTTTGTCCCACAAAAATGGTCATATTTTTTTTTTACATGGATTAAAAAAGTTCATTTAATAGTATTGAAAAAGTAAATTTTAACATTATTTATCTATTATACCTTTTCATTTACTTCACCTGTCCCAAAATATAGTCCATTATTCCATTTTCGTCCTTTCCAAAAAGATAGTTTGCTTACTATATTGAGCATGTATTTAATGTTTCATTTCCATATGTGCCCATAATTAATTATTGTTATTCAACTACATTTGTATTGAAAGTATTTTAAACAATTAATGAGACATAATGGTTTATGTAGAAAAATAGGGTAAAATTTAATATTTCAATTAGGGTAATTATATTACTACTATAAAAATTAATCTTCACACCAAATTCTAATTCCACCACAAATTATTTACAATTTTAATTTGAACACTACAATAATTTTATATTTATAACCAACATCTTAAAAATGATACTTTTTCAAAATATACTTTCTTATCTTGATTTTCTCTCCTCTTACCGCGACCAATTCAACAAAAACCCATTCGATTAAACTACCTTACCCAATATTGATTTTAATTTTACTATTACATAGTAAAATAATTATATTCTTGGCAAGGATTTCGATTTTCATATTGGTTTCTTACGGGTGATTATAACTTCAAATATATTAGTTATATCGTTTGGGAAAACCTTTATAGTTCATCTTATGAGGAATTAGATTGGATATAAATGTTCACTTTTCTTTTTTTTTTTTAAAGAAATTTCTTCCATCTACGTTCGACTCATGGTGAATTGATTTTTTAAATGTAATGAAGAATGGAAATTAACAAGAATAATATACAAGGGAATATATAAATTATCATGTGTGTGGCTATTCAAATCGTCCTGAATTAAAGGAATTAAATCAAGAGGAAAAGCAATAAATAGTCTGTAATATGCAACGCCGTCGAATGAAAAAGTGAATCGGGGGAAAAAATGACAGAAAACTAAAAAAATAAAAATTAAAATGATGATTGTGGTTGGCGTGAAGGGGGGAAAAGATGATTGTGGTGCAAGAAATAAAAAATGTTAAAAATATTAAGCTCATTAATGTGAATTTGCTTGGGGATGATTAAGTAAATAAAAAGAATGTGGTGTGAGGAATAAAAACTGTAGTGGTAATATAATTACTCTTTCGATTATATTAACTATTATTTTTTAATTTATGTGAAAATGACTACCAGACTATTTCTGTGGGAATAAGGGAATATTAATTATTCCACTTTAATAATTTCATTTTTTTTGATAACTATGTACGTTAAATAAGGGTATATAAGAGCATCTCAAAGCGACTCTTTATATTTGAAGACCATTTTTTCAAAAATAAAGAGTACTCTTAAATTCAACGAGTAAAATATTATGCCACTACAAGAAAATAGGTCTTTTACCCACACATAAAATAGTCACACATACTATGTGTGGCTATCTAACCACACATAATTTTAGTATGTGTAGGTAATTTAATAAATGCACTTCATTCGTTATTCGATATTTATTATATGTAGGTAAATATTTTTAGCTATATTTAAATTTGGTGGGAGAAAAAGCAGCATTTTCAGAAATCGGTGGGAGTCTAAAAATTTTTTAGAAAATTGATGTGACATTTAATATTACTTACACTACCCACACATACGCATATATATTATTTATGTGTGGGTAATATTCCAAACTAATTTTCTTGTGGTCTGAAATGAAGAAAACTTTTGATGTCTGTTTCTTTTTTGTGATATCTACATCTATTCTCCAATTACTTAAACACTTACTAATTTTAACTAAATTATTAGGTGAGACCGAGATGAGCGAGCATCTTCTTTTAAAATGAGTCAAGATAATGGTGGACCAGCTTGCTATCTTTTTCTTTGTTTGGTTTTCTTTGCCAATTGCAAAGAAGTACCAAACTCCATAATAATACAAAAAAGGAATCAAGTACCAGATCAGCGGTGGGTTTCTCTTTCAATCCGTCTAGACGAAGGAAGCAGAGTATAATTATGTGATGGCTGATTTTTTGCCTACTGCATTTATGCAATGAAGCTGAGAAAATTTGGGAGCAGTTGAAGTTGATGCTATAAAGAGCCAGAGATAAATAACTCAAACACTCTTACTTTACAAAGTTATACAGGTTGTCTTATAGCAGATACTAATGCACTAAGTTAGGAACAGATTGCCAGTATCATTCTTCGTTTCCCATTTTGGAGCCTGTTCTCTTCGTGATTCAGTTTCTAGTTACGAGCATTGAATTCATAATCAGTTTCTGGTTACGAGCATTGAATTCATAATCAGTTTCTCTTCGTTATTTTCCTTCTCTTTGCCACATCAAACTCTTCTTCTCCCAAACATGCAGGGAGTATTTCAAACTTCTACAGGTATATTATTATTTTCTACCTTGTTAGTCATATTTTTTATTATAGATTGCTTGTCAATATTGTGTTCTTTTATCAAATCAACAGAGTTCATTGCTTACTTATTATTTGTTTGCTTAAGAGACCATTTTCATACATTTGTCTGGAGAATTTCTTTTTTTTTTTTTTTTCCTATTAACATTTCGTTTAATTTGTACATTGTGTCAACTACAATCTCTTGGTTGGTTACTTGCTCTACTTGATTTAATTCACTCTTTGTTCTTTTCCCTTTGAAATCGTAGACAAAGGTTTTTTCCAATACGAATTTATTTATTTATTTATTTTTTTTTTTGGATGAAGGCTAATGGTAGGTAATTAGATTGACTGGGAAATTGTAGTTTGAGGAGAAGTGGCCATCCTCCCATAAGGACATGTACAACTTCTCATTGTTTTTTTACTTCACCCTAACCTCTTTCTTTTTTTTTTTCTTTTTCTTTTTCTTTTTTTGCATAAAAGACGAATCGATAATAGTACCTTCAGTAATTTACATAGATATTATATTGGTTTTGTTGATGTTTATGTGGAATTTGTTTATATAAAATGGGAGCGGGTGACTCTTTGTTTTTTCTACTTTTGTCTTTCCCTTTGGTATTTTATTATGATGTGAATATTTCACTATTTCTTTTTCAGAGTATATGGTAAAAATGAGGTCTAGATCTTTTTATTGATTCCATGCTCCACACATTTTGCTACATCCTGGCCATTTTTGCTTATTTATAATGATTGATTTGCGTCTCTAGTGTGTATAAAAGGTACATATTAAGCAGATTTATAACAAACCAATTGTACGAAGTCCATTTTTTCTCTGATAAAGTTCATTTTTTTTCTCTTAGTACTTGTTAGTAAGCTCACTGCACCAGTACTATTGATTGTTTGAGAAGAATGCTAAACTTTGTCTTTCTCATGTATGTATTATGCTTCTTGATTATCTACAATTAAGTTTTAGCAGGATCTTTTCTGCTTGTAAACTTGTAATTTAATTATTGTATTTTTGCTGCAAAAGTTTCTCTATGCATTCTATTTTAATTGAGTCTTTCCTACCGTTAAGCTGCGCATGGTGACACACACATGTATAAGTGATGCATATATTCAACTTTTTGTGTTTGAGACTAATAGCTAGATGTCAATTGTGTACATTGAAAAAAAGATTTACATTTTTTTTTACTTAGGCTGGTGAAGTGATCTAATACTGATTCTTTGACTAATAAGGCCGGTGATGTGATCTAATACTGATAATTTTGACTCTTTCGTGTAACATGAACCTAACGGAGTAAAAGATAATGTCGAAATTCTTGATATAGACAAGTTATTATTATTACATATAAATCAGCAAACTGATATAGGTTGCTCACCGTAACAAAATGCAGAATCTAGCAATCCATGTCAGTGAGGGATTGAGCAACTGTAAGTAAATATATCTTGTTAAATATTTTGAAACTTTTTATTTGGAAAATATTAAATTCTTCCGCCTATTTATAACTTATTAGATGGCTTTAAAATTACACTTGCCTTAGTTGTCAAACAATTACTTGCTGTTTGAAACAGCATCCGAAGATATATATATATGATATATTTCATTGTTGACACTTGAACCAGATTATTGCGTAGGCTTTAATTTGAAATAGTAGTTAATATTGATTATTGATGTGAATGCTAAAATTTGCCTCAATTAACAGTTGCTTAAGTTTTATTGTCTTTTTCTTTTAATTATAAAAATTCTTTTTATCATTATTTCATGTCCTACAGGGTAGAGAAACTAATTGTCACGCAGTAGAGCTTCCTTCTATCCAAATTTACAATAAGGTAAATTCAAAAATTTAATTTCACATTTAAGTTTTATATAATTTACAAACAATTGACTACTTTGTAATTTCTTTATCATGAGAGACGTTACTGGTTAATTGATCTTGTTAGTAAATATTTGGCTTTTGTCCTACTAAACTAGTGCTTTGTTTTGACTAATTCTTGAGTTATAATCTTTATCATGAGAAATGTTACAAATGATTATTAAATATTTGGCTTTTGTCCTACTAAACTAGTGCTTTGTTTGGACTAATTCTTGAGTTATAATCTACATGCCACGTATATGATATGATTGTGCACTTTGTAATTTGAGTGGTTGCCGCATCATTTTCAATTATTGTAACTTTTTGTTGTAAATAATCAACACGATGATGATTGGTTAAAATTTGGTTTATTTCATTAGATTGTTAGTTCATATAGGACATGGATCATCAATGGATAAAGAGCTCAAGTCTGTGCCCTGTTGGTGAATCATTACATCCTCAATCTGGTGGAAATCGTCTTTTCAACTTTTCTAGTGGTTATGTTGACTCAAACTCTGAGTTTCTTCATCATCTTGATGACTTATGTTGAAACTGCGTAGGATTTACATTGCTTTGTTGATCCCACTATTGATGTGATTTTAATTGAGATCGGAAGAGCACACGTCTCGATTTTGTTGAACTTATTTTCAAACTTTATTAGTATGTTCAATTTTCATTGGACAACATTGTGATATGAATACATGTTTAACTTCCTTAGCGTTTGGAATATTTATTCAACCATTTTGTTTATAATTTTACAAGCTTTTTATATGTATAATCTAAATGAAAAAAAGAAAGAAAAACAAATTATTACCCACACATTAATAAATTATTAGTCACATTTAATGTCTTTTACCTATACATAAATAAATATTTACCGACACATATATATTGTTACCTACACAATATATTTACTTTTACCCACACATGATCTTATTATTTACCCACACATAATAATTTACACGTTATCATCCACGTCACCATCTACGTTACCCGACACGTCATCGTCCGCGTCACGTTACACATCATCATCTAGTCCTGCCACCTCAGACACCACGTCATCATCCACGTCATCGTCTACGTTAATATTGCATATGTGGCAATCTCATTACCCACACATATGACAATATTTACTTATACATATAAGTGTAGGTAAAAATATAACATTTACCCACACATATACCTATGTGTGCGTAAAAATTTTCCTCTACGGACCGATATACACACTTGTTGACACTTACATTATGTGTGGGAAAGTATTTTTACTCACACATAACAATATCTTTACTCACACTTATATGTGTGGGTAAACCCCCGATTTCTTGTAGTATGCCTCATCCAACATATATATTTATATGCAACTAGCTATTGTTTGAATTGTGAATATATTAAATGAATATTGTTGAAAGTGTGAATGCATTAAATGCAATAATACAAAGTAAAATAAAGAATGTGTTTGACTCTTCAAATTTAGAGAACAAATGCACTCTCTAAAATCTATATATATATATATATATATTAAATGACAATTTGTTTGGCGTAATTGCAATTTCAGCTAGCGTAATTATAAAATTTTTCCCGTCTAAAGCTCTATCTGGCACAGTTGTTTATAACGCTATACACACCAACTGTCACTTTTAATAAAAAAAATTACTACAAATGTAATCGTGAAAGATTGAACTCATGACCTGCATGTTAAGAGTAATATACTTTTAAATCATTATGACATCTCTTTTGTTTGTTAATAATTTTCATTTATATATTACTATTCTCGAATGTTTTCACTCAAATAAAATATTAAATTGTTAATAATTTTTTGTCTGTAGCGTCTCTAAATTTATAAACATACGAAATTAGATTTATGAAAGAAGGAATTAATTTAATTAGTGTTATAATTTTATACAAAAAGTAGAATTGAAAAAAGGCATTCCACGATCCGGTTAGATTCCTGAATAAAGATGAATGTGAATATTTTTCTTTATCTTTTATTTGAATATTAATTGACTTCCTTTAATATTGATTAACCCAATTGAGAAGAAGAATATTATTTTGTATTGCTATCTTCAAGTTTTGTATTTGTGTCTTCAAGTTTATCTTCTATAGATTAAAAAATACCTACAAAAATCACGTTTTGTTTTTTTGCCTATAGTTACAAAATGAACAAATTGTAGTGTGTAAAATGTTTATCCTTTAAAAAAAGTCATAATTATTACATTTACAGCGGAAAATATTAAGAAAAAATTACAATTATAATTTTTAATTAATATAAACTAACGATAAATATGTTTAATTAATTAAATATTTGATTTAATTGGGACAATTTATTAAAAATAAATAAAAGTTCTTAAATGAAATTTATTATCCGGTAAATATAGGTTATCAAGCAAGTTCTTCATTCATATTTATTTCCATTGTTTTATTATTATTTGACGAATACGGGTTATCAATTATGTTTCTTATTCATATTAATTAATTTTCATTGTTTTATGAATTATAAACTACAAATTTTTTACTAAAAAAATTATAAACTGTAAATATTTTAATGATATCGATATTTATCCATCATTACATAATTAAATTTATCTATAATTTAAACAGTTAAATAATCATAAATATGTGTTAGTTATTAAATTAAACAACGAATCTTATTTCAAAAAAATTGGATGAATTAGGTAAAAGAGAATAAAAATTGAAAAAATTAAGAATACCACATGAGTTACCACTATGGGAAATAAAATATTGAAAAAGACCTTATTAACAGACTTTTTAGTGGGAAAATTACGGTATAAAGATACGCAGACTAATTTACTTATATATATATACTACTTTTTAATGATTATATTTGTTATTTACCAGGCATTGCAGGGTATTTGTATAAAATAAAATAAAGTATCGCCGGATTAAAAATGTATGTGAGGTAACGAGATATTACTCAGTTAAAATAGTAAGTCAGGATGATACTTTCTTATGAGTATAAAATTTTTTATGTGAACAGGTATGTACATACCCATAAGAATTGCTAGACTGAATAATATTAAATAAATTAGATGATATAAATGTAAAATATAGTAAAACATTAATCGTGTATATAAACGAGTAACTATTAATATATATTATTAATAAAATATTAATTTAACGTGTCAAATACTAACTCAAAATTGTATATTTACTGATTTTTTTATACAAATCTAATGACACGTATTTGTTCAATATTTTATTGTTCATTATAATTGATTTTTTTTTAAGAATTAGTCTTCCCATGCAACGCATGAGTGAGATTATAAACTCATAGTTACTATAGCTGATTGTGATTCGATCATTTGATTGCTAATTATTATAACTTTACATAAGTTGGACCTGTGAACTTGAATGACGTGTTTGGAGAGAACCCAAAATTATAGAATCAGTTATGCAACTAAATTTATGCTCAATACTCAAACATTTTACTAAAATATCCAGTGGTGATTTGTGATCCGCATAATTCTAGACAATGCAACTATTATATTGTATTTTATTTATAAAATATTGTTTAAAAAACAAATTTACATGTTAATTTTGATACAAATATACACTATAACTCTAATGATTGTCATTATAAAATCATATTACTTTTTTAAGAATTATATTTGTTATTTGATAGACTAAAATAACAATGTGATATTATGGGTACTTGCACAAAATAAAATGAAGTATCATCCAGTTAGAAAGGTATGTGAAGAGACGATGTACTATCCAGTTAAGAGGGATATGTCGAATGTACTTTTTTATATGGATATGAAAATTTTTATCTAAACGAGTATCGAGTGAATACGAGTATGTACATTACATGCCCGATACATTATTAGACTATTAATTAATAATTTTAAATAAGTTAAATGATTTAAAAGTAAAATATAGTAAATCATTAATTGAGTACATAAAAATGTAACTATTAATATGTTATTAATAAAATATTAATTTAACTCAAGTACTAAATCAAAATTGTATATTTAATAATTTTGTTATGCAAATACGATGACACGTATCTATGGGTAAGACTTCTTTCGATTCCACCGTTGGCAATGTCATTGATGTTGTATGATATTTTTAGATATCTTGGTATCTCGTCTTTTAAGAGAATTATTTGTTGTATTTATTGATAGTTATACTTTATTTTCATTTTCAACTTTTCATCTAAAGTAGGCACATATACAATATAAAATACGATATTATTTACTTTTATAATACTACAATGAATCATGCACAAATACATAAATGAATAAAATAGATTGTACCATGTGAATTTTATTAGGTTTTTCTGTATGAGCTCAATCCAATTAACTATATTATCTTTTAATATTCTTGCTGGCTGTCTTCACAATCCAAATTCCGCTATCAAAATTTATTGTCAAAGTAAATTATATGAATTTCTTTTATTTTATCAATTATCCGATATGCTTTTGTTTCTGTTGTGACTAAGGAAAAAAAAACATAAACTATGACAACATTAATTGTATCGAATATCACTGAGTTTTTACTTTACTTGCAAATAGATAAATGATATTTAGTGGTTAATAATTAGATCAAAAACTTTAATTTAATAGGAATTAGATCTTTCCTTTTTAATTATCAACAATTATATTACTAAAGTTATATGTAATTACAAGAAGGTCACTTTGTTAAGGATATATTATTACCTTATCATCATCAAATTATAGTCCAAAATAATAAGAAAATGATTACTCTAATGACAAATTTTACTGAATAGGAAAAGTAAGAAAATAATTTCTAGGTTCATAAAACATTTAACGTCTATATTAACATATAATTTTAAATAAATTTTAACCAATTGCTATAGTCATGCTATCATTTCATCATATTCTAACAACAACTTCTACAGAAAATCTTTACAAATCCGAATTCTTGAGTATGATACGATACTCTAGATTTTTCAGCCAAAAGTTGAAGTTAAAGATCAATATTCTTGGTATATTGTTATGAAATTTTTATTATTCGACAACATTGTGTAGTTGTATGAGACTTATAATCTCAATACATGGAGATCGCATTATTTAGGTAAAAATGCTATCTGGATCAGATGCAGGTGACAAATTTTTTATTGTAAGAAAAACTTTGATACTGTTTGATCCAAGATTTCATTTTACAATACAAATTATATTTATAAATATCATAGTTTTTATATTCTTTTATGACATCAACTATCTAAATTTTTATTAGGTTATTTTTGATGTATGACTTTTTTTTACTAGATCTCTACCCGTGCATCGCGCGGGTGAAAAATCTAGTTAGAAGTTAAATTAAAAGAGATCGTTGGAGCTAATTTTTAAGAAATAACTCTTTAAAATAAAGAGTATCTTCTAAATGAAGAGCCTCTTAAGGATGCTCTAAGAAAACTAATATTTCTGTTCATGTGTCTTTTTGGGGACACGTCCGCCAATAAGAAGATTTTATCCTCTGTGGCTACCACGCTCATGATGGGTGGTCCACTCAATGTTTTGTAAATTATTTTGAGGGAATCGTGTCCCACAAGGATTGATTCTCAACCTTGGTCTGAAGGTCCTTACGATTTTTGAGATGGTTTCTAGTGTCATTTGAGGACACGTCCAACAATTTTCACTATAATTTAAAAAGGAAAGTGGACTGTATTTTAAGACGCATGAAAAAAAGGAATAATGAACCATTTTTGTGGAATGTAAGTAGTGTGTATATATATAGCAAACCGTTTGCGGGTTCGTACTATATAAACATTTTGGCTAAATTTCACAAAAGGTCCCCAATCTTTGCAAAAAATAATAATTTTATCCATAACTTCTTTTTTTCAAGTATGTAAGTCTTCAATCTTTCAAAAATAAGCAAAAAAGTTCTTACATACTATTTTTGTTAATTTTCATTGTTCACTTTTTCAATAAAAACAATTTTACCCTTTAATTAAATTAAAAAGTAAGAACACACAAATTTTAAAAATTTATTTTGATATCTCTTCTTTCTCTTTCACACACTTATACATATTCATGTGTATATCTTTTTTCTGCCCACCCACTTAACATAAGCTATAAATTTGATCAATATATTATATTTTTCATTCACTTACCTAATATCACCACTACCACCACTAATGTCATAGTCTCTTTAAGCATTGAACTATCTGAAATTTAAATCTAAACAAGCAATGATAATTGAGATGTTATTCATATTCAAGAAATAAAAATTGGAATGATTAAAAATGTATTGATTTTTCTTTTGAAAAAATTGAATGTTTGAATTATTGGTAAAAAAAAAAGAAAGATATCTTCCTTTTTGTTTTCGCTACAACCTCTTTCATTTCAAATTTTTGTATCTACATATAGCTAAAAATGAAAGGTGAATCCTATTTTTATTATTATTAAAGACAACTTAAGTGGATGCCTTATCCTTCCTCACTCAAAAAAAAGACGTGGGAAAATGATAATATATTGATTAATGTATACGTATAACTTGTATTAAGTGAGTGGAAGAGAAAATGATATATAAATGAATATATATAAGTATGTGAAAGAGAAATTGACAAAGAGATCAAAATAAATTTTTAAAATTTGTGTGTTCTTATTTTTTAATTTAAATAAAGCATGAAATTGTCTTTATAGAAAAAGTAAACAATGAAAATTGACAAAAATAGTATGTAGGGACCTTTTGTGTATATTTTTAAAAGTTTGGAGACCTACATTCTTGAAAAAAAAGGTTATAGATAAAATGTTTATTTTTGAAAAGGTTGGGGACTTATTCTGCAATTTACCCAAACATTTTTTGGTTAAAAAAGAATGATAACTACCCACACAAAATAAGAACGGCTTATCGCCGGTAACGTCTGTACTTATCAATAAGCAGATGTTCTTATCAAAGCCTCAAAGGGTATACGGAGACCGCCCCGAGGTCGAAACGTGGAACTGAAACTTTATCCGACGTGCCAAATGGCGCGTTTATTTGACAACACGTGGCGTCCAGCGTTATTTGTAACGTACAGAGTTTTGGTAGACGCTGTTAAAGCGCGTCAAACACCACACAATTTCACACTACTTTCCTTTTCACCGCTTTCCCTCTCACCCAACAATCGCACATACTGGTTATTCGTATCTCTCTCCTCAGAGTGAGTGTTCCAAGAAACGCAAAAGTTTGCATCGCAAATTCCTAGGTATGGTTGTTGTATGTTCGTATGTACGTGTTTTTGTGGAGTAGTAGTGGTTAATTGTTTGTGTGGGTTATAACCTTGGGTTTATGTTTTGAGGTCATCAGTCATGTGTAATGTGGGTATGAACTTGATGTGATTTTCTTGAATTTTGAAGTGGTGGGTTATTGGGTTTTGCTGGATCTGAGGAATTCTTGAGCTTGATTTTTCATCATACATATACAGAAAGATGTCTTCCTTAAGCAGAGAGCTGGCGTTTTTGATTTTTCAATTTTTGGATGAAGAGAAATTCAGAGAAACAGTTCACAAGTAAGGCCCTTTCTGTTTTCCTTTGATTTTTTTTCTAATTTTTTTTATTTGCGTTTATTTTTTATTATTATTTTTTAACTGATTGTAGTTGTTTTATCTTGGGGGTTTTTAAATAAATGGAGGTTGGAGAAGGAATCGGGGTTTTTCTTCAACATGAGGTACTTTGAGGATGCTGTGACGAATGGTGAATGGGAGGACGTGGAAAAGTATTTATCAGGGTTTACAAAGGCTGATGATAACCGTTACTCCATGAAAATTTTCTTTGAGATCCGAAAGCAGAAATATCTTGAAGCCCTAGACAAGTAAAGCTTTGTTTTTTGTTTCTCCATTAATTCCAGTAATTTTGAGAAATTAACGATATGGTGATAGATGGTACTTTATGGTTTCATTGGTTTGTGATTTGCATTTGTTTCACTTATTTGGCAGGCATGATAATGCAAAGGCAGTGGAGATTCTTGCGAAGGATTTGAAAATTTTTTCGACTTTCAATGAAGATCTTTTTAAGGAAATAACTATGCTCCTGACCTTGAAGAACTTTAGGTAATGTGCATTAATAGAAAAATTATGACTGTTTATATTATGATGAAGTCTGTATTGTGATGCATGTTTGAGTCGTATTTGTTTACTTTTATGGAATGCCTAGAACTGAAGATCATTACCAACAGAGAAGTTACTAGTGTTTTCAGAATGTATGCGGTTGACTCGCATTGAACAGAGAGCAGAAATTGAATGCTCAAATGGCATCTTGGTGATGTGGAATGGGAAAATTGAGGTGAATTAGTTGGTCCTTTTCTGAGAGGTGGAAGCATTTATGGAATATAAGTCGTTGGGATTTGTGGACTTGCACTGGTTTTTTGTTCTTCATTGTTTCTCTCCATACTGTTTATGCCTCTGACATTTTAATTGAAATACCAGGGAGAATGAACAACTTTCTAAGTATGGAGATACCAAGTCAGCTAGAGGTATTATGCTTGTTGAGTTAAAAAAGTTGATTGAGGCAAACCCACTCTTTCGTGATAAGCTTCAATTTCCCAACTTAAAGAGCTCTAGACTGCGGACGCTGATCAACCAGAGGTAATTTGAAGACGAAAAGTAATACTGCTCACAATTCCTGAGTTAATTAATATGTGAACAAGTGAATCAAATATGCCTGTGTGTTGTATTGCAGTTTGAATTGGCAGCATCAGCTCTGTAAGAATCCAAAACCTAATCCTGACATAAAAACACTATTTGCTGATCATAGTTGTGGGCAACTGAATGGTGCCCAGGCGCCTTCCCCTGTCACTAATCCGCTGATGGGTTTAATGCCAAAAGTTGCGGGGTTCCTGCCAATTGGTGGTCCTGGTGTATGTCTCTATGGAAGCATCACTTCTTTGTTTCAATTCAGCATGGAATTGTCTTTTCTTTGTTTCCATTCAGTGAATAACATCTATTGGTTTGTTGGAAAACTTTTCTTCCTTTTTAACAGCCATTCCAGCATGCCCCCCAACCTCTCACAGCGTCGCTGGGAGGCTGGATGGCCAATCCATCCTCTGTGCCTCACCAAGCTGTTTCTGCTGGGTCTATGGGCTTAACTCCTCCTGGTAATGTTGTCAATGGTCATTTAGATAAATTTATTTTCTCAACTTCATTGTTCCGATTCACTTAAGAGTTGCAAAGGTATTTTGAGTCAGATATTTATGGAGTTGGGAAAAATTGCATATTGTTCTTATTCACGTGTACCAAAATATTTTTTCCTCTGTCATTTAACAGAGATTTTGGTTAATTTTATTTTTTCTTTTAATTGTGATAGCATCTATGCTAAAGCGTCCTATGACTCCTTCCAATAATCCAACACTGGACTCTCAAACTGCAGATTCTGAACATGTGTTGAAGAGATTGAGACCGTTTGGAGTATCAGAGGAGGTATAACTTGTTCATTTAAGGCTGTTCAATTTTGGTCTTGCTTCTTTTCTGAACATTCTAATAACGTGCTGCATAATCTTGGAATCAGGTGCATCTTACTGTACCTGTAAATTGGTTTTGTGTGGTTCAATTTTTAATTCTTAAGTACTTACTTTTGCCAGTCAGTTGTAGTTTTCAGATTACTTTCTGATTTTGTGCGCCCATATATTTTTACTCCTGACTTTCATGGATGACTCATGAGCAGGTTAACAATCTCGCTCTAAACATATTGCCTGTCTCTCATCCTGGACAAAGCCATTCCCGTTCTGCATACTCTGCTGAACACTTACCTAATACTGTTATGGCAAAACTAAATCTGGGTTCTGCTGTGAAGAGCATGGACTTCCATCCAGTACATCAGACTCTTCTTCTAGGTTAGCTCCTACTATCCAAAGAATTTTTGCTTGTTTAGTTCATACACCAATCATATGGAAGAAGGCTGAAGAACTCTTTTCTTCTGTTACTTGCGGCGGTGCCTACTTTATGTATGGTGAGAGGGAGAAGCTGTTATATGAGAGATTGGAAATTACATCCCATCCACATGTGTTTTTCAATTCAGTTTTAATAATAATAGATGATATTCAAAGCATGGAAGCATATATGTGTGCATGGTGCAAATAAAAGTTTTCCTTTCCTTTTCATTTCAGTGGGTGCAAATATAGGTGACATTACTATATGGGAAGTGGCTAGCAGGGACAAACTTGCTTCTAGAAATTTTAAGATTTGGGATCTTGGAGCATGCACAATGATTCTGCAGGTATTGTTTAGAAGCCTTTGGTTGTTTTCTCCGTGTTCGTCTTTGACCATTGACTATATTAATATTCTGTGCTAAATATGTAGGCTTCTTTGGCTAATGAATATACCGCATCGGTTAATCGTGTAAGGTGGAGCCCTGATGGAACCCTGTTTGGTATGTTACCCTGAACTCTTTTATGGCTGTTCATCTTATGCCTCATGCTCAACCCCAACAGGCAAAGAACTAAAAACAGACAAAAAGCCTTATCCATATGAACTTAAATAGTCTGTCCTAGTTGCATCTTATCATATTTATTTATTCATCACATTTTCATCACTGAAGCAGGCGGATAAACCATTCATTGATGGAAGAACAATTGTGCAATAGATAGGAATCGTTATTGGCAGTTTACTTATTGGAAATAGATTGAACTTTGAATCTATAATTTCAAAATTTCTTGGATTTGGGGAAAACAGGCACCATTCTATTAATTTCCTTTCTTATCCGTTATAAAAGATAAAGGGTGGTTGTTTAGTTCTTTAGATTTTTTGTTAAGTAGGTTTAGATTCAACGTAAATGAAAAGCTTTCTTTTATAAACTGAAATTGAATATTTGCAGAAATTGGAAATTACTTTATTGCAACAAGTTACGTTACTGAAAAAATAGAGTTTGAGACACAATGATATTAAAGATATCATTTACTTAACAGTTATATTGATTATAATATTCTGTGTACTAGAGCTTTCATTGCAATCTTTTCTGTGTAAAAGATGCTCGGATGATTGAATGGCTCAGATGACATAATAGTTCCGGACCTCTGGGTATCAGTTTATAATTGTTCAAAATCTTGTCCAGGTGTTGCCTATTCAAAGCACATTGTTCACATATATGCTTACCACGGCAGTGATGATTTGAGGAATCACCTTGAGGTTTGTTAGGGATATGTTTAAGACTATATTGTTCCTTATTTTCAACTGTGTCCCCTTCTGTGTAAAAATTAATGACCTTTCCAAAGTGTTCATCAACTTTTCTGGGTTAATTGTTTTAGATTGATGCCCATGTTGGTAGCGTCAATGATCTTGCTTTCTCTAATCCGAACAAGAAGCTGTGCATCATTACTTGTGGAGAGGATAAGGCAATTAAGGTTTGCATTCTTCAATGAGTTAATCAAGACAAAATACACTAGTATGCCGAGAACTAAAAAAATTCCTTTACAGATATGGGATGCAGCCAGCGGTTCCAAGCAGTTCACTTTTGAGGGTCATGAAGCACCTGTTTATTCTGTATGCCCACATCATAAGGAAAACATTCAGGTACTAATTTTCGTTAGGCTTTACAATAATTAAGAAGATGCAGAATCATTTTAGCTTCTTTTATGTGGATATTTTCAAGTTTCCCATCTATCAGAACATATCACGTCATCCATAATTTAAGCGTCCCTATATTTTAGGGGCACATAACTTTTTTTTGGGTGGGTGGGTGGGTACTGACGAAACCGGTTGTATTGCCCCCCTTTTTTATTTACAAGTAAAAGTTTTTAAAAAATGGGCCCGGGGGGAGTGGGCCCCCTGGCTATGCCCCTGCAGCAATTTTTATGTCTAGTAGGCATAAATGCTAAGTTTTTCCATCCTTATTTTAACGGAGCACTAATTGTTTTTTCTCTGTGTGTGTATTAAATCTTGATTGAGTTACTTTTCTATGCACACTCCGTTTATTTTTGCAATTCGTTCTGCTTAGCTATAACCATTATGTTAAATCATTAAAATGGTTAATTCTCTGAATATGCACGAGGGAGGTAGAGACACTATGAGATTCAACATTTATAATGCTATGCTTCACAAAAGAAGTTGGGAAAGCTAAGTGTTACCTTATCCCTGAGACCACATTCATGTTTTCGCTGAAAGTCTTTGTCCATTTCTTATTGTGCTTGCCTTTTCCTTTTTCTCCTTCCAGCTGATTATTTCTCTTGTTGCAGTTCATATTCTCAACTGCTGTTGATGGTAAGATTAAGGCATGGTTATATGATAATGTTGGGTCAAGGGTTGATTATGATGCTCCAGGACACTCTTGTACTACTATGGCCTATAGTGCTGATGGTAGGAGGTAATATAGTCTTTGCTCTCCCTTCAAGTGTGTGAATTTACTTACCTGTTTAATTGGGTTTGCATACATTTTCGGGTTCATATTTTCTTGGACAATGGCAGGCTTTTTTCTTGTGGTACTAGCAAAGACGGTGAGTCACACATTGTGGAGTGGAATGAGAGTGAAGGGGCAGTCAAGCGGACATACCTTGGTCTTGGGAAACGGTCTGTGGGTGTTGTTCAGTTTGATACAACAAAGAACCGGTTCTTGGTTGCTGGTGACGAGTTTGTAATAAAATATTGGGATATGGAAAATGTAAACCTTTTGACTGTTACTGAGGCAGAGGGTGGTTTACCGGTAAAAGCAAAATTGGAATTCTTTTAGATATACTTACAATTTCTGGATGGACACTTTTACAATTTGCATTTTTCTTAATAATTTTTTCAGGCTTCGCCTTGCATTCGGTTTAATAAGGAGGGGTTGCTGTTGGCTGTATCAACCAGTGACAATGGTGTTAAGATACTAGCCAATGCTGAAGGTGTTCAGCTGATGCGATCTGTCGAGAATCGTGCAGCAGGATATATTGCAAAGGTATGGTAATCTAGGAGTGATTTAAGTTGACCTTTTGATGAGAATGTTCTTCATGTTCATCTTTTGTTGATCAGGTGCCTATTATCAGTTCATTTAGTGCTTCTGGTTCAGCTGCTGGGACAAGCTTTGGTGGAGATATGGTTGCCCCTGTGAGTATTGATGCATGCTTCCTTCAATTTTTCAGAAAAGCTCAGTTGGGATGGGTTGTGTTTGGCTATTTGCATGTGGTTATGCATTTTAAAATTTTTATTACTTATATTTTTTTCCAAAAACTTTTAGGTTTGGTGGCTAATTTTATGAATGTCATGCAGAATGGTGACAGAAGTTTGGCAGATGTAAAACCTAGAATTTCTGATGAGCTGGAGAAATCTAGGATTGGGAAGCTGACTGAAGTTGGTGAACCATCTCAACTTCGTTCCTTGAGACTTCCTGATAGTTTGTTGTCAGTGAGGGTAAGAAATATCTATAATTAGCAAGCGCATGCTCAGCTTGTTGCCTGTACCTTTAGATGTGTGGGGTGTGCCTGTGCACATTAGTATATCTGAACTTATGCTTGGGTAAACTTTGGATGATGAGATGCTCGGTTCTGTTAGGGCTGTAAAAACCTGGTGCTTTGGAACACAATTTGCTGCACATTGGGGGTGAATAAATCTTAAGACCCTCATAAATTTTTTGACCACCGTTGTAACTTTTGCACATTATAACCATAATAATTCCATCTATGAATTTCTGCGGAGGAAATCTTGCATCGTCTCTTATAGTGGAAGAGACTGATCTAATTATATTGTTCAAAGTGATTTGCCCTGGTCTTAAGCGTCTATATTGATATAATCTGTTCCTAGAAACTTTTGAACTGACATGGATGGCTAAAAAAGGATGGATGGATGTTATGTTATGCCTCAGGATCTTTCTATACTGCAAGATTGTTGTTATTTGAGTCTTCAGCTTTGTAGAGCTCTAGTGGATTATAAATGATTACAGAATATGTACTAGGTATTTGAAGCTATTAAAATATTATTTCTTGTTCTTCAGAAAAAGAAGTTACATGTGGTTAACCAATCGAGTCGGCAGCCATTGTGGTTTGACAAATATCTGTCATTTTAAGAAATTGGCAATTTCCTTCCTTCCTTCTTTCTTTCTTTCTATCTTTTCCTTTTAATTTTTTTTTTAATTTAATTCTTTACAGAAACGTGTATGAACTTCAAAAATTTTCTCAAATTGTATTTACATTGATGGTTTGCTAAAATGGGTTGGTAATAGATGTAGCAATTAGCCAGAGTGGTGAAACTATCTTGTATTTGACATCAAGATTGATGGAATGTGACTTTCTTTTTCCTATGCCAACTATCTTGTATTTGACATCAAGATTGATGGAATGTGACTTTCTTTTTCCTATGCCAAAACTGGGGAGTGTTTTGTGGCTCTCTTATTAGTTTGTCTTGCAGTGAAGGGGGAATGAAATGAAAGATAAGCTTATTATGCTATCAGGACACCTTTGGTAGAGTATGTTATTTGGTTTCATATTCGAACTCTGTTGTTTCACATTATAAAAGCTTGTTCTTATTCTTCACACACACATACACACAATAATAATAAAAAAATAATAAATAAATAAACAAACAATAATAATAAAGGATAGTCTACACCGAACATGTCGTCGTCCGATAGTCTGCACTAAGTCATTCCTTAGATTTTCTTAATGTGTCTGACGTCTTTAGAAAGTGGCAATATTTTATTTATCTTATGGTGTTGAAGATTATAGAATGGAGTAAGTGGGACCAACATATGAAGGAAAATAGAGAATTTGTGTAGTTCTGTTTTTTCGTTGGAAAGAGAAGAGAAGAGAAGACTTCATTCCTATGGTATTAGGTTACAAATAAACTAGAAAGTTGAGCACTTGTTCGGGTAGTAGTTGTGGGACTTACGTGATATGAGGTTAAAGAAAGCATGTTTGACTGACTTGTTTAGTGAACTAGTTGTTTAAATTTCAAAATGTGACGGAACACGCTCATTGTTTAAAAAGGTGTAATTGTTTGTTCACTATTTTTCCTTTCAGGAACACAAACCAAAACAAGCTAAAAAATTGTGAAGATGCAAATTGGTGCATGGGAAATTATAAACCGGTTTCAAAATTCAATTCATTGTAAGGCAATTTTAATTTTACGAAGAAAAGAAATATATCAAGGAACACAGAGGAAACTGGCACTTCAGTTGGTGGGGTAGTTGACTTTCTGCAAGTTTGGCCCATGAGAATAGATCGGAAGATCGTAATTTTTTGGCTGGGCAGTATATATATTTGGAAGGATCTTATTTTCTTACATATCACATCACTTTCAAGTCAATGGACACAACATGTGCCACTTCATCCTATGTCATCCATCATGGTTCCCATTGTATTCTAGTTTCTTAATCCTGTCTAAAATGGGTGAATCATATTTTTTAATGTTTTGTGGCTGATGCCTAAAGAAAAGTAAATAATTTTTAAAAAGTATTTCATAAGCTCTTAAGCTAAGTTTTGAGGTGTGTGACATACTCAATTGACCCATATGACTCTAAAAACTGCCACCGCACAATCAGTTATTTGAGGCTTTTTTTTATTTCCCTTTTTTTTCTTAAACCATCGTAAAGCTATAATTTGTCTCAGAAAGACTTGCTATAGTAAAAAGAAAACTGAAGTAGCTTAAGGTTCCTAATTAGGAGACAAAGGCAAGTCAAATCTCCTAAGACTTCTTAAGCTGATGTGAAAATGTTTTCGCCGAACCATTTGATCTATCTTAAGTGTTTTAGGGCTCAATCAAATGGTTCAAGTATTGGAATATGTGAAGGTCTAGATTCAGAGTCTTGCTCTCACTCGTTTGGAAGTCTTAGATTTTAATAGAAATGAGGGAAAAAGAAGCCTAAATTTGAGAGGACATGTTCAATGAATTATTTGTATGATATAAATATGGCCCAACTGCTCAAGGCTTTCAAATCAATATTTAGACAGTCTTACCTCTAGTCTAAGCAGGATTTAATGGAACATTGGTAGTCAAATCTTCAATAATTACCTTAGTAAAACTTCAAACATTTTCTGAATATGTAAAAAGTATTACACGTTAAGTTTTGATAATCTTACGCTAAAAGCCTAAAACTGGATGAAATGAGCAATGTAATTTGCTAATAGTAGATGACCGTTACCCCGCACCCATGGCAGTGTGCATTTAGTGTTTGTGTTATATTTGAGGTTCAGCATATCAATGGAGCACTTCACTTTTTTCATCACTCACCTTATAAGCACTTATGTTCTCATTTTAGATGATAAACATTTTATACATGTTCTGGGTGCCTAGGAAGTAAAAGATCTGAGGTTTGTACATAATTATGTGGACTCCTTACCTTGATTGCTTCCATTTTCATTTCAGATTATAAGGTTGATTTATACAAATTCTGGAGGTGCAATATTAGCTTTAGCATATAATGCGGTCCATAAACTGTGGAAATGGCAAAGAAATGAAAGGAATGTCACCGGAAAGGTTTGAAACTTTTCTCCATACACACAATTAAAATTAAAAAGACATATTTTCTCTCTTTAATAACTTTAAGATAAGGTGGTTTTAAACGGACATCAAGTCTAGTCCTTATTTATCAGAAATCGTGCACGTGTCAGGCATTTGATTCAGAAATGATTCGTCGTTCACGTGGCAGCCATGTTGAAGATTAAAATCTATTAATTAGTAAATGCGTCTTTTCTCTAAAAGGTTATGCTCAATCATAAAATGGTTTTACACGTTTGAGGTCTTAAATTCAATGGATTTCTCTTGTCAGTCTCATTTCAATTGCATTCTTATCCATCCTTTGCTCCCAGGCAACCTCTGCTGCAGCCCCTCAACTATGGCAACCTTCAAGTGGAATTCTAATGACTAATGATATAAGTGACACAAACCTTGAGGAGGCTGTTCCGTGTTTTGCACTCTCGAAAAACGATTCTTATGTAATGTCAGCATCGGGAGGAAAAATTTCCCTATTTAACATGATGACATTCAAGGTAATTAAATTATTTGGCTGTCAAAGATACTCTTCTCAATCTTTTGTTTCATGTGTTCGCATTTCTGTACGTGTATCTTCTTATACCATTTTTCCCATTGCAGACAATGACGACATTTATGCCTCCTCCACCAGCAGCAACATTTCTTGCCTTTCATCCTCAGGACAATAATGTGATTGCTATCGGGATGGAGGATTCTTCCATACAAATTTACAATGTCCGCGTTGATGAGGTGGTTGTCTGAGTGAAAACTGGAATGTTATTCTTGAGATGATGTTATCATACGTCATTATTTGATAATTCTGTTATGAAGGTTAAAATCAAGCTCAGAGGTCACCAGAAGAGAGTAACTGGCCTTGCCTTTTCGAATGTTCTAAATGTTCTTGTATCCTCAGGAGCTGATGTTCAGGTGAGTTCCATGACTTAAGAAAGAAGTGAAAGACATAATTTGCATGTTTTGTGAAGGATGTTTGACATCTTCTGTAGTATCCTTTCCATGGCCAGAAAAGGACTTTATGGGGGTGCATAACCTTGTAAAATATTATCTGTATGATATAAGAGAATAGTTTCCATCAAAATAAATAAATTTTTGCCTGTGCAGGTATACGAGTGAATGTATTTATGAAAATTAAGCCCCTGTAGGTGTCTTTTAACTTTTGTTTATAAACGGAGAGGAGATTAGTGGAAATGATGGTGTGGAGTGGGTCGTAGTTGTGGATCCCATGGTAATTAACAAAAAGTGGGTTTTTAACAGAAATGGAAACCAACAGGGGCTAAGATTTGGGAATTAACTCGTCAGTTTCCCCTTTCTAGACATACAGGAAGAAGTATATATGGCTTATGTATTAATTTCTTTTGAATTCTAGCTATGTCTTTGGAGTATCCATGGATGGGAAAAGAAAGCAAGTAAATTCTTGCAAATTCCACCCGGTTGTGCGCCAAACCCACTTGCACAAACACGTGTTCAGTTTCATAAGGACCAGACTCATGTGTTGGTTGTTCACGAAACACAAATAGCAATTTACGAGGCTGCAAAGCTCGACTGTGTGAAACAGGTACTAAGCTTACTTGTGCTTTGCACTTTCTGTTGGGGAGTACGTCCTAAATAATTAAATCTGTTGCCTGTTTAATAGTTAAGCTTTTATTTGAAGTTTTGGCAGAATACCTGTTTCACAAATCTCTCCACCACATTGTGCATGTCTTAGGTCTTTAATAATAATAACTGTGGCCTCTAGATTGGGAAAAAGGCATGGTGAAGCCTAATTTACAATCTTAGCCTTAGATTTGATGCTTCAGAGTTTATTGCGTGCAGCATGCTTCGTGAAATGTTATAAAAAGTGCTAAGGTGAGCGGGCTATTTATGTCGATAGAATTGAATTTGTAACCAACAGCAAATTTTTGCTCTATAAACAGTTAACTCTTACCTTTTCTGTCTTTAATTATTGATTTTATTTTATTTATTTTGGGTAGTATTGCTGAATGCAATTTGAGAAGCAAAAATATGTGAATCAGAAAAATACACATAAGAAAAATTTCGGGCTGGTAACTGACTAACTAATCACTCTTTGTGACAGTGGGTTCCCCGAGAATCAAGCTCTATAGTTACAGATGCTACATTTTCATGCGACAGCCAGTCAGTCTATGCAAGCTTTGAAGATGGGAGGGTGTGTGTCCTTACTGCTATAGGACTGGAACTAAGGTGTTGCATCCATCCGGCAGCCTATTTACCTTCTAGCCCGAGGTACACATTTTATTAGTTTTTACTCGAGAGAAAAAAACACACTAATGTATGCTTGATCTTTTTCCTTAACAATGGCATCTAATTTACTCTGATACAACTCAAGGGCGTATCCGCTTGTCATCACCTCCCATCCATCTGAACCTAATCAAATTGCATTAGGACTCAGTGATGGTGGAGTGCATGTGTTAGAGCCACTGGAAACAGAAGGAAGATGGGGTACTGCTCCTCGACCGCAAGAAAATGGTGCAGGTCTTAGCATCAAGTACGTCGTGCCTTCTGTGGATCAATCTCCAAGTTAGTTGTCGATTATTTGTTCTCAGTTTGAAGATTGCATCGACTTCTTAGGAGCCCTAACCTTGTGAGATAAAAACACATGATTGAGGCCAGTTCCAAGAGATAACAGCTGATTTCCAGTTAGCAGATACTTCCGTTGCCTACACTAATGAGATAAAGAGGTCAAAATGTTGAAAAACGCAGAGGAAGAATATTTATCAAAAAACTTATCAAGATATTAGGTTGGGAGAAAACTGTTTTCTCTGTTGCCTCAATTTTGAGCTGGTATGGCGTGAGGTAAGAGCGATCAATGATCAGACGGTTGAAATCCCATCACATTTGTCCAAGGCACTTGCATCCCCAACCGGTCTCCTGTTTTACACGTGCCTTTGTACGATAATCACATTTTCCTTTTCTTCTTGCAAATATTCAATAACTTACAGTAGCTGTTTGATCAAAATGACTGAACTTGTTCTGTATATTTGTCATCGTTGGCGTTGTCATGGCTACCTGTAGATGGAAGAACAAAGAATTATTTAGCAGGTGACCTTGATAGAAGTACCAGTTTGTTCAAAATATCTTTTCGTTTTTATACATCAGAAGATAATCATTGGTTAGATTCTTTCCCTTTGATCTCTTCCATGTCCACTTAATATTTTTGTCAAATGGTTTAATTAATAATTAATTAGCACAATTAGATGGATTGTGGGAATTCTTGATTAACGAAAGTAGTAATGAAAAGATTGTTCCCATCGAATGTTGGAATTTCTCTCTATTTTGAAAAGCGACCTTCATATCCGGCAGTTGGGCTCTATCCAGCCCAATTTGGCACTACAGTTCAATATCAATCGTGGGCCCGTGCACACCAACAGTCAAGCTCAACACATATGGGATTTTTACATGTAAGTTGTTATATTTATAATAAAATAGAAAAATACTCTTAATTGTAATTATTTTGGTCTAGGGAATAGTTATTGGAAACAAATTATAAAAAATATTTGTTATATTTTCAATTGTAATTTGCTACACTGATCGTATTGTTCCGAATAAAATGACTCCACATTTATAATTTGTTAATTAAAAATTAAAATAAATATTTTTCTAATAACAAGAGTCAATAAGTGTGTATTGACTAATTTCCACATACATTAATACCTCAACACCAAAACAATAACCGCCATTGCCAGTAAGTACTGAGTGAGAATCCACTCAAGCTCAGATTCGAAAAGCTCACCTGTTTATATGTGAAGTTTTGACTTTATATTTTGTCAAGGAGGGAAAAAGCGGGTGGAAAAGCATAAAAAGAGGAGCCTTTTATTTGGGTTTTTTCACTCCCAACCCTAACATTGGATAGCTTGGCGGGTTGGGTTTTTCTCCAACAATAGGAATGCTCCAAAGAAGTTAAGAGTCCTTTTGGTTATATTTATAAAGTCAATTTATAAAGAAAATTTATAATGAGTGAAAATAAGTGGTGGATATTTAATTGAAGTTTGAAATGTGTGGTAATTATTGAATAGGTATCAAATCAATAGTCAAATCATAGTAGATAAATTTATAAATGAAAAAAATAAAACATTCCAAACAAGTCCTAAATTTAGCCTCTCATTTACCTTTTTCTCCTTATTTTTCCACTTTACATTTTTTACTTGCTCTAAATGCGTGATGTGACGGCTTAAACTTTTCTTACAATAAGCCAAAATTAGCAAGAGACAGGAAACCATACCTTAGTCCAACTCTCCAACTCAAAAATGAGAATAAGAAAGATTCTATTACCAAACGACGGGTATCTGGTACGGTACCAGTTTGCTTTCCCAATTTGACGTCCGCGCCTCTGTTTTTGGGGAACACAATCTGCGTGTTGGTGCTTGCATTTTACGAGATCTCAATATTTTCGACTTTTTATATGCGGATTTCTCGCCACTCTGAGCCCGCCGCCGCTCTTCACCTCCGTTCCCTTCTTCCTAGCGAGAAATCCCAACAAACAAACGGCGGGATTGAACTCAGGAAATACAGAGATTTTGCAAATATGAAGAACAAGTCTTCAGATTCGGTGGATGGCATTCGGTTTTTAATTAATGGGTGTTTTCGGAATCCACATTTCATGAAGTGGGCGGCGGAGGATTTGGTGGGCGTAGTGAGGTACCATCCAGTACCGTGTGCGTTGGCCGTGTCATTGCTTTTTTTCATGGCGGTTGAGTACACACTGTATATGGTGCCTCCCACATCGCCGCCGTTTGATCTGGGTTTCGCTGCCACCGGAGGCCTCCACCGTTTGCTCCAATCTAGGCCAGCTCTCAACACCATTCTTGCAGGCCTCAATACGGTATCAATTGACTTCATTATTATTGATTAATGTTTACATTAAGCATTGGTTATTTCCTCATCTCCATTCATGTTTGTGTTTATAATCGGTTGCAAAAGGTTTTCGTGGGAATGCAAACTTTGTATATACTTTGGACATGGCTAATGGAGGGGCGGCCGAGAGCCACAATCTCCGCATTGTTCATGTTCACATGTAGAGGAATTCTTGGATATGCCACACAGCTGCCACTGCCTGAGGTTTTATTATTTTAATTAATTAATTCTATTTCCCAGAATGAATGGTTCTTCAATATCTATACATTTTGAAGTCTATGTCCTCTTGTGTTTTGTTTGTTATGTACTACGGGTAAAACCAGTGTTCTAAAAAGCCTTGCGACTTTGCATAAGCTGTCTATTAACAAGCGTCGTTGAATTGGCTTAGTGAGGCAAAATTAAGCTCTACTAGGTTTACCTTTACCTTGCAAAGTATAGATAAGCACACCCACAATTAATTAATGATAATTTTTGGGTCGGGTTGATATTTTAATTAATTAGTCTTTTAATCTAAGTTCTATGAAGCATATCAAGAAAGATGCATTTTTCCATGTTTTGACTAACCTTGCCAGTTGCCCCCCAGCAACATTTTGTGGTGGGAGGGTACTTTAGCCAGCCTGTAGGTGCAAAATGAATGTATGTGGTGCCTATATGCAATGTAGATTTCAGGAACAATGAAAACAAGAGAGGTTTTTTATTTATTTTTTCCTTTTTCCCCCTTAAGGAAGAGCAAGATGAGTTTACATTTTGAATTACCTAAAAACTTGAGAATCATTTTGCTTGTTTCTTGACAGGGATTCTTGGGTTCTGGTGCGGATTTTCCAGTTGGGAACGTCTCGTTTTTCCTATTTTATTCAGGGCATGTTGCTGCATCGGTTATTGCCTCACTGGATATGAAACGAATGCAGAGATGGGAATTGGCATACATATTCGACACCCTCAATGCTTTACAAGTCGTGAGGTTGTTGAGTACACGAGGTCACTACACAATTGACTTAGCAGTCGGCGTTGGTGCAGGTATCCTATTTGATTCTCTGGCGGGGAAGTATGAGGACATGAAGAAAAGGGAACGTTGTAATCACTAATGGCACCATTTGTGGTGTTTGGGGGAAAAAATAGTGAGAATTTTTTTATGTGAGAAGGCTGTAACTTTTGCGTTATATTAATGTTAATAATTAGTCACACGGATCGTCAAAAGAAATTGGTTACTCCAAAACCTATAGTGGCATCCTAGTTTGTTTCCAAAACCTTGGTTAAGGATTTGGACCCCCTATTCTACAATGTCTCTGTAATTTAAAAAAAAAATGAAAATGAAAGAAATATGGTTTAGAGTGCATAAAAAAAGTCAGATACAATTATGGTCCCTAAACTTTTAACAAAGGTTCATATTAATCCCCAAACTTCATAAGTTAACAGCCTAACCACCATGTGGTTTTATTATCCTCCTTAAATATTGTGACCTTTATCTACATATCGGTGGATGTAAATATATATAGCTGACAGTAGATGGGGAGTAAAACACTATCTCTTGGCTGTTTTCTATGTTTGATTTTTATTTTGCACTTTTGACAATTCATTTTAATCTGAATGAGCTGATTTCTATTGAGTCAGATCGGGTTCTATGTATATAGCCCGAGTGCTAATAAAAAACAACCATGTGGCGTGTGACATGTGATGTGACTATTTTCTATTAGCAGTCAGACTTCATATACAGAGCGCGATCTCACTTAATAGAAATAGTGTTCTTAATGACACATTAGTTGAAGCCACAACAACAATTTTGAAAGAGTAACCAAGAACATCAGCGTTGGAGGCTTTACGGATGTGTGTTAATTACATGTCCAAATTAATATTGATCAATTGATGTATGAGTGATGATATTGCGTCAGAGGGGGAGAAATATAGTAACAAATTAAATATTTTCTACGATCAGTATTAAGTACTAACGTGAATATTTTTGTAGGTTGATAGGTTAATTTGCTAGCATTCGGAGAGGGGGTGGCACAATAACCACAATGCTTTCAAGTACTAAGCTAGACATGGATTAGAATGGTGGCAAATCGACATGAATTGGTATTTTATTAGGTTTTTTGAAATTATTGAAGTAGCCACGGATGGGAACCTACCAACATTTACCCAAAAGCAAAGAATGTCGTTTAATACAATTGATGACCGAGTAGGAAGGAGCTTGCATTTCCATGGTAATAATAAATCATTGTTTTAACTTTAACATAATATAAGTACTGTTGTAATAATTCAGTTGAAGGGTTTTCTTTTCTTTTCTCTCTCTCTCTTTTTTTTTTTTTAATTTTTTCTTTAAATCACTTAGTTATATTATTATCTATCGTGCTGACATCTGAGTACAGTGACACATGGTTGATAGTAATAATATCATCATATAAAGAGAGTGGTTCAATTATAAATATGTATACTATACTATATGCATTTTATCTTATCAACAAAATTTAAGCGAGTCCCGCTATGAAGAGTATTGCTCTCCCTTTAAGGAGAGTACACTCATGTGTGGTTACATCTGATTGGGGCATGAGGGTCCCTCAAGCTCCAATCACATGCAGTCACACAGGAGGTGTACTCTCCTTAGAAAATTTGAAATTTAAGCTCACAATTGGAAATCGAGATAAAATCTTGACCCATGCAATCAATGTCCAAGTTATTGGTATATTTGGTATCAGTGTTTGTTACCACATGCTTCTTTTACACAAGAGCTTTATACTATCCAGATGGCTTGAGTACGTTTTTGCATATTGTCGGGTTCTTGCTAGTCAGTTGAGCTCATCTTATAATTATAATTTGGCTAAAACGTAACATGATTTTATTCACTTCAACCTTGTCTTATGGCTTTAATGAATATTAATCCATTCATTTTCATCATGTTCAGTAATTTGTTAATTGAATTACATATATATTAACGGAATGAAATGTACTCATGTTTTAAGAGGGATCCAATTTTTTGGGTGAGCACGCATCGATGCCATCATCAATTTTGTGATTCAGAAAGAGCTGATCCACATAGCCAGATTGGAGGATTTTGGTTTAGTCAGGTAACTTGGATATTTGACAACTCCTCTAGAATTAAAAAGTTAGAATTATTCCGTGCCAATTGCGCTACGAGTTTTATGTCCTCTACTTTTGAAAATTTTGATCTGGAGATACCCAATGTCTCTGGATCAAAACTTTTATTTATAGGGCTTGACGAATCCTTTTCTATAATAATTAAATTAATTTCTTGCACTTTAAATTTATTATTATTAATTAATGAAATAAAATATGATTGTTTCTAATTTTTTACTCCTTCGGTCTTGTAAAAATAGTCACCTTTTATTCTTCACATAATAAGAAAACTTAATTAATATTATTATATTGGAAACATACAATATGAAAAATATATTTCCTACTAATATGCTCTTTCATTAAATTAATAATATTTTCATTCTTTTTTCTTTGTACTTTTTTGTTAATTACTATTCACAATAAATAATGGCATATATAAGAACATTAGGAAATTAATAAACGAAGGTGTACTATGACTTGGCACGGACGAAAGAAAATAAAGGATTATATTTATAAGACGGGAAGAGTAATATTATTATAATAATTATACAATATAACTAATAGCCGGCTCTTCCGATCTTAACTTTTGCAGTGTGATAAGTCGAGTAACGTGGAAGATTTAGAGAAGCAAGCTTTCTATAAATTCCTGGAGAGCACTCATTTAATCCACCCATTTGGACTTGGAGCAATTCTATATGCAATTGGGGGATTTCCATACCTCGTTTGGGAATATGTAAGTGCATTTTTAATTTATATATCATTCTTAATTTGTGATCTAATTAATAATTTTCTTTTCTAATTTCGTAAATATATATATGCTTATTTTAGATTTATTTATTTATGATCATAATTAAATCTAAGAAGAAAATAATTTATACGTAAAATTACAATTAAGTGCTTTATTTAGTTAAGAAAATAATAATTAGATGTATGTATGAGAGTGGTGCGTTTCTACCATATTACTTGGATGGTAAATTCTGTTTGTCACGTCTGGGGATCACAGATGTGGAATACGGGTGATTTATCGAAAAATAATTGGTACTTTTCGTATTCTAAGCTATAAAACATTTTTTTAAGGTGCTACAAATCAATGCAAACTTGAATAATTTTCAGGTGGGAGGGTTTGCTTACATTTGGAGAGGGTTGGCACAACAACCACCATGCCTTAGAGTATAGCTAGATATGGATTAGAATGGTGGCAAATTGACATAACTTGGTATGTTATTAGATTTCTTGAAATTATTGGAGTTGCCACTTATGTGAAATTACCAACATCGACCCAAAAGCAAAGGATGTCGCTTAAGCGTTGATGATTGGTTGAAAGAAGGGTGCATTCTTATGGATGGTACCACAAATATATATATATATATATATATAGATGGTACACCCTAGAAAATTCATGTCCTTGGTACTATATTATTATTATTATTAATGTAACGTATCTAGTGTTGTAATTCAGTTGAAAGATATTTCTCTTGTCAATGATTTTGGCTTTAATCACTTGCTTGCAAACTAATTGAGAAAATATATTACTGGGAAAGTAAAAATATAAAAAGTAAATAAAAAAAAAAACCACCTAGATTACAATCCTATCCAGATTCCCGACATAATTTGGCATATTATGAAAAGGGTGGTTTGATTATAACGTACTACTAGCACACTATTGGCCGCATGAATTTATATATCTTAAAAAGCTCACAAATGTGAATCCAAATAAATATCTAGACGAGTAAAGCTACACTTCTTTTTAGTTTACCAATTAATTCACCATTTTATAATTTTAATTTTAAAATATCTAAAGCTCAAATTATTGAAATGTCTTAATTGATAATTTTACCATTCTTATTAATACGCATCGGTAAATTAATTGGTGAACTAATATATAAATTTATCAGTACTCTGCCTTGTTCCTTGTATATGGTACCTAATGGATGACAAACTGAATTCCTAAGCAAGTGATAAATGCATGGTACAACCACACCAACCTCACACCCAACACATCTTAATATTTAATAATATATACTTTCTTCTAATTATTTCTTTGTCAATAATCTTTGTTTTTGAGCATCATAATCCTAACATATTTTAACCATTGTAAATGGTTTGAGAGATGTTTCTCATCTCACCGTCTCAACAATCTTGATTTGCTTTGACCATCAGCTCGCAAAAAAAATTGAGAAAATAATAATGGGAAAGTGAAAAAATGAAAGACAAATTCAACAAAATTCATTTGCCACATCCATCCATCTATGTGAGCTGGTGACGACCCCCTAGCCCCTAAGAAATTTCAAAAACTTTTGGATGTTTGTACATCATATCATATCATCCATATATATATATATTAAATAATAACTTGTCTGGTACAATTGTAATTTCATCTAACACAATTAGAAAATATTTCCCGCTATCTATATATATGAGTCCCTTTCAAGTACTCTCCTAAAATTTTGTTAAAAAACTTCCCGACATACATGAATGCATGTCATGTTGATTTAAAATACACATGATTTATGTTTGAAATACAAGTGGCATGGGTGGAAGTTTTTTTAAAAAACTTTTGGGAAGTGTTTGAAAATTTTTCATATATATATATATATATATTAAATGACAGTTTGTCTAACACAATTATAATTTCATCTGGGACGATTATTTATAATGTTATACCATACCCGCTCCTTTATATGACATAATTACTTATAATGTCATACCACACCGACTGTTACTTTAATAAAAAAATTGTTGCTAATGTAATAATAAATAATTGAACTTGTGACTTACGTGTTAAGAGTAACATGTTTTTAAACCATTACACCAACTCTTTTATTTGTTAAGAATTTTCATTTATATATTATTATTCTGGCTTGTTTTCACTTAAAAAAATATTATTTTTAACCACATATATAAGTGAAGGCTAACTATATTGACACTACATTTTTTTATTATTCTCACAAAATTTTCAAATATACTAAAATGGTCAAATAAATTGCCATCAGCTATTACCCTAATTAATAAGTCAGTTTTTCTAAAATGTCTTAAGTCATTTTGTCTGCAGTGTCTCTAAATTTATAAACCTACAAAATTGGATTTATTGAAGAAATAAATAATCAATATAATTAATATTATAACTTCAAAAAGTAGAATTGACAAAATGCATTCCCCAATCCGGTTGGATTCTTGAATAAACTTGAATATGAATATTTTTTCTCTTTCTTTTATTTTAATATTAATTAACTCCCTCTAAAATTGATTAGTACAATTAACAAGAAGAACAGAATTTTGTATTGTTATATTCAAGTTTATGTTTTTGAGACTTAAGAATTCCTACAAAAATCACACTTTGTTTTTAGCCTTTAGTTACGAAGTGAATAAATTGTAGTGTGTAAAATCTGTATCCCGTCTATTATTATCTAATTAAAATCTTTATAGTCGATTTGTCTTGCATTCTATTTAATACTTCATTAACTAACATATTTTCCTCCCTTATCCCTTTCTATGGAAATCTTCAAATTCTTTTCTTTGATTAGAACTCAATTCTACCTAAAATTTCTCACACTCTAAAATCCACAACACAGTCTGGGATTTTTTTATAATCATAATTATTACGGCTCTAACGATTCTCATTATAAAATCATGCTATTTTTTAAGGATTATATTTGTTATTTGTTATACTAAAATAACAACGTGGCATTATAGGTATTTGTACAAAAATTAAACGAAGTATCACCTAATTAAAAATGTATGTGAGGAAAGAGTTATTATCCTGTTAAAATAATATGTCAGGATGATACTTTTCTTATGGGTGTGAAAATTTTTATGAGATCGGGTATCAAGTGAATACGGGTATGTACATACCCAATGCATATTATTAGACTGTTAACTAATAATATTAAATAAGTTATATAATATAAACGTAAAATATAGTAAAACATTTATCGAGTACATAAATAGGTAAACTATTAATTTTTTTTTTTTTTTTTTGTAGAGGATTCAAATAATTTATTTTTTTGTATTTTTTCTCTATAGGTGTGAAGCCTGTAAAATATCTATTAAATTTATGTTGTTATTTTATTTGATTTAATTCTTATTGTAACCATTCATTGTTTTTTTAATTTATTAAATTTTTTTCAATGTGAAACATTGAAAATTTACCTCCCGGTGTAACGTACGGGTTGAACACTAATTGATTTTTAATCTGTCTGAAATTTATATATAGATATTTTAATTTGATGAAGATAACATTGAATTTTAGTGAGAACTTTATGAACAAAGAGACATGAAATCCACAAGAAAAAAAGAAACTACACAAAAAAATTACTACCTCCATCCTGATTATTTGGTCTCATTTTCCTTTTTCAAATGCGTCACATGTATGGTCCCTTTTTATATTACTTGCATTCCTTTATAAATCTATCCATATTTAATATTTTAATTATAACTATCAATTTTGAATTCTACTCATAAAAAGGGTACGTC
This sequence comes from Nyctanthes arbor-tristis, assembly GCA_963692815.1. Taxonomy (NCBI): domain Eukaryota; kingdom Viridiplantae; phylum Streptophyta; class Magnoliopsida; order Lamiales; family Oleaceae; genus Nyctanthes; species Nyctanthes arbor-tristis. The sequence goes on along the minus strand of CAVNYN010285008.1, from coordinate 4,811 downwards.
GAGAGAGTACTTTCTTTTGAGTATGAAAATTTTTTATCTGAACGGGTATTAAGAATATACGGGTATGTACATGCCCAATACGTATTATTAAATTGTTAACTAATAATATTAAATAAGTTAAATGATTTAAAAGTAAAATATAGTAAATCATTAATCGAGTACATAAGCGGGTAACTATTAATATATTATTAATAAAACATTAATTCAACGTGATAAATACTAAATCAAAACTGTATATTTATTAATTTTGTTATGCAAATCTGATGACATGTATCTACTCAATATTTTACTATTCATTATTATTGATTTTTTAAAAATTAGTCTTCCCGCATAGTTGTAATAGTTGATTGTGACCTGATTATTTAACTGCTAATTATTATAACTTTATATAGATTGGGCGTGGAAACTTGCACGACATATTTGGAAGAGACTAGAATTATAGATCACTCAGTATTTTACTACTAATATCCCATGGTGATTTGTAATTCGTATATCATTTCGTAATTTTATACAGCACAACTGATATATTGTACTTTATTTATAACATGATGTCTATATTTATATGTCAATTTTGATATAAATATACACTATAACTTTATCTGTGTAACGCATTAGTGGAAAAAAATATAATTAATAGTAATTCACGTTGATTGATGTCATGTGTTCATATTTATTATTGCAATTACGACCAGACATGACATGTACAATTTTCAAAAAATCACGTGTGAAACAATTATTATAGATCATTATTATTTTGCAAACAGAAACAACTATAAAATTTTTTGTGTGTGTTTTCACGATTTTTTTTTCTTGATTTTATCCTCTTTTATTCCCGAAGGTGATCAAATGTCTACGTGCCATCCATATATCCATAGTAGAGAACCCTTCGCACATGCTATGCGCCGAGAAATGGTCCAACTTGGCGACTACTTTGCCCTTCAAAAGGGCGACTCTCACCTCATTGCTTTCCGCTCCTCTATTTCCTATTCCTTCACTTCTTAATTTGGACATGTGTCTTTTATTCACAAAAATAATATTATTATTATTACCAAGGGAGAAAAAAGTGAGGAAGAAACGGAAAGGGGAAAATACAGTTGTGTAAACACCGAAGATGGAGATCTGACCCCTCCCAATGCTTGCATATATATAATATGATGATTAATTACTATGGCCAGTAAATGGTGTAAAATTTTTCATGCACGAAGATGTCAGCCTTTTGATCATAGTATACACTATTAATTATTCGATTATTTCTGAAGATCATCGATCTGTTCCAACTCCAAATCTACAAGAATGGTGCTGCTAGCAATACCGTCTGTGTACTCATTTTGTGGTCTCCGATTTCCGTGCACTAATTATTATTATTATACATCCACAGCGGGAATGACCCTTTTTCCTTATAAGCATCAAGAATCATCGCTACGTTATTATCGTGTTAGAAAGTTGAGGCAACAGAATTATTCCCTAAAGAATCATGGCAAATTAAATGGGACATCAATATTGCCAAATTCTGGGAATAATGTGAAGAGGAAGAAGAATGTATTTCAGGGCAGAAAGTGGCCGAAAGCCTGGGATGTCACCTCTATCTTCTTGGTGGCTGCTTTCCATTTTCTGTGTATTTTCGCTCCATTTACATTCACTTGGGATGCTTTCAGGTTAGCGTTTGGTTTATACATCGTCACTGGCTTTGGTGTCACTCTTGGTTACCATAGGCTTCTTTCTCACAGGAGTTTCAAACTCCCCAAATGGCTAGAGTATTTGGTCACATATTGTGGTGCTCTTGCCAGTGAGGTGATCGATCGATCAAACTATATACATCCATCAAACTTAATTTTGTATCCTCACTCACTTTATGATCTGGTTATTATTTGGAAACTTGACGAATAAATATTCATTGATGTCTTCAGAGGGATCCAATTTTTTGGGTGAGCACGCATCGGTGTCATCATCAATTTTCTGATACAGAAAACGATCTCCATAATCAAGAATAACGAGCAATTAAACGGAGGCCATTTGTAATTGATTCCTTCGTGCATCTTTCACATTGCATAAAAATAGTGTTTAAAATTCCATCTATACTCGATAGAATTAATTATTCTCATGATAACTCTTTAATTAATATTGTTATATAACTAATCATCAAATTATAATCTGCAGTGTGACTAGTGGAGTAATGTCCAAGATTTAGAGAAGCAGGCCTTGTATAAATTTCTTGAAAGCACTTATTTATTAATCCAGTACCCACTTGGAATATTAAAATTTTATATGCAGTTGGAGGGTTTCCGTACTTAATTTGGGGATTTGTAAGTGCCAATATTACATATGATTTTCATTTATATATGATCTCAATAAATAATTAGAAAAATAATAAAAATTATCTGTCTCAGTTTAATTTTTCAACAAGTAGGTTTCAAATAAAACAAAAGTAACTAATTAGTGCTCTATTATATATACTGGTGCAGGGAGTGAGAATGGTACTGTGGGTTCACCACATCACTTTGTTAGTGAATTCAGCTTGTCATATTTGGGGGACACATACATGGAACACTAGAAATAATTGGTCATTATTTATGTATTCTAATTAGTTACAAGTACGTAGTTTTCAATATTCAACATAACAGTACGTAGTAATAATTATTTAATTAATTAACTTGAATAAATTTAATTTTCGCATGGGGGTGGGGTGGGATTGCTTGCATTAGGAGAGGGATGGCTTAATAATCACCATGCTTTCGAATATTCAGCTAAACATGGATTGGAATGGTGGCAAATAGATATGACTTGGTATGTAATTAGATTTCTTGAAATTATCGGATTAGCCACAGATGTGAAGGTACCGACATCTGCTCAAAAGCAAAGGATATATGGCATCTAACAATTATGAGCTGGCCTGGAGAAGGGTGCATTACAGCTTCTTAATAAGTATTATTATTATATATACACATTCTTGGTAATTGTAGATTGTACGTAGTATTGTGGCTATTGTATATTTGGGTTGAAAGATGTAAATCATGCAATAATCTTTGGTTTTGGGATTTCATCTAACGAATATATCAAATGTTATTAAATTTATTTTTATAAACTATATATATACATACATTTCAAAACACCAGCTATTTAATATTAATTATCAATGAAAATCTTCAAGCACCTCCTACCCACCCCACGTGGCATGAATTGATGCACGCCACGTGTATTTCAAATCCATGTGGCGTGCATCAATGCGTGTCACATGAGGTAGGAGGTGCCACCTCCGGAAAGTACTTGAACATTATCGTAATTATCTATTATAAACTTTATATACGAATTCTTGTAATTGTGACATGCATATATCTATGAAACTTGTGTATTATTGTATTAGAAACTTGTGCAGGCTGGCACCAAAGAATTCTGTCAATTATGGCAAAGGAATGGTCCCAAATGCGAGTGCTGGAAAAGGGGGGAAGGGTTCAAATTCTGGGAGGATTAATTTTTTGTCCAGTTTTGTGGTGAAGAGGAAGAATATTGATTTTGTTTTTTGGGGTAGAAAGTGGAGTGCTTGGGATGTTATCACCATCATGGTGGTGGCTTCTGTGCATTTTCTGTGTCTTTTCGCTCCCTTCACATTTAGCTGGGGTGCTTTTTGTTTAGCACTTGGTTTATATATATAATCACTGGTATGTTAGGTATCACTACTTGTTACCATAGACTTCTTACTCACAGGAGTTTCAAAAGATCGGAAGAGGCTCGAGTATTTTTTTCGCATGTTGCGGTGTTCTTGCCGTTCGGGTAAGACAATAAAATCCATCTTTATGTACGTACCTTGTTTGGGGATATGTACGTAAGTGCAATTATATATATCATTTTCTTCATTTCTGATCTCAATAATAATAATAATCTTAATACATAGCATAATTTTTAAATCATTAGGTTTCACATCAAACAAAATAACTAATTAGTGTTCTATTGCAGGGTGTGAGAGTTACGTCGCTCATCCATGCCACTTGGATGATTAATTCAGTTTGTCATATTTGGGGGACGCAGACGTGGAATACGGGTGACCTATCTAGAAATAATTGGTAATTTTTTAATATATGTATTCCATTCTGTCTAGTTAATCATAAAAAATACTTTTCAAGATTCAACGCATCACTACAGTACTAATAATAATTAATTAACTTGAAAATTTTCGAAGGTTTGCAGCCATTTTTCTTTCATTTGGAGAGGGTTGGCATAATAATCACCATGCTTTTGAATATTCCGCTAGCATGGATTGGAATGGTGGCAAATAGACTTGACTTGGTATTTAATTAAGTTTTTTGAAATTATTGGGTATTTAATTAAGTTTTTTGAAATTATTGGATTAGCCACTGACGTGAAGTTACCGACACCTGCTCACAAGCAAAGGATGGCACTTAAAAATTAAAAGCACGGACAACGTTGCATTACGTCGTAATAAGTATTCTTGTAATTGTAACATGTTGTAATTGGGTTGAAAATTGTTGATCATGCCAATGAGTCTTTTTTTATTTATTTTTTTTTAATCATGCCAGTGAGCTTTGTTTTGATGATTATTTGTTTTCAAGATACTTGATAATAAAATAAAATATAATACTAGGAAAGTAAAAAATAAAATTATCTATATCCTTGTTACATGTCACTTCACTCATTATAAGTCTCTCATGCAACTCTAAGTAATTAATATTTTTTTTAAATAGACATTAGAATGATTGATTGATTGTCAATCACCTTTAGTTACGTACTGTTTGATTACAAGCATGAAAAAGACATGAAAAGAAAATAAATTCTAAGCAATTGAATTAATTCAATTG
>CAVNYN010285007.1:0-46549 GCA_963692815.1 Nyctanthes arbor-tristis | reverse complement strand
AAGATTAGTGTGGTGTTTGTTTTGAATTGGAATCTCGGTATGGGTCTACCGGGGTTCATTGTGGATCCACTTAATTGAATTGATATGAATCTGGCGCGTACCACGGGTAGTAGTTTAACTAGTGATATGGCCCTTTTGTGCATTGAAAAGCTTTGTACATGCAATGATTTTCTTGGAAATGAGTTTTATAAATGAAAGGTGAATCAAAAGATTGTGTTATTTACTGAGTACGTTGTACTCACTCCCCACTTATTACAATTTTTGTAGATAATTGGAGTCATAACAATTGAAAAGCAGGGCAAGCTGGATGTTGGGTCGTGATCGCGAATGGGAGTAGAGTTGTGCATGTGGTGTAAACCTGTTCTTGAAACTATCACGAATTAAATACTTTTACGCACACCTCTACAATATATATGTTTTACATCTTATAACATATAAAACAATAGATATATATAATTTTTATATTTATTTAAATTCTACTTTTCATTGTAAAAGTTTTCTTCTGATCTGGCACACCTTGGTAATCAATGAAATATATCTATCAATACAACTTCTTGTGTTCTATATATTTTCTTGAAAAATCTAGCTTAAATGTTTCTTTAAGAGATTGACGATTTGTTAACTTGTAAAATTATCTTTGTCTATTAAACTCTGTAAGATAAGATAAATTGGATTGTTTCGCACGTCTCATCCCCGTTATTTGAATAAAAGCTTCCGCTACAGAATTTGTAAATTACCATAAGATATTCGGAAAATATTGTAAAATTAGCAGGGGCGTGACAGCTGCCATTTCCGACATAAAAAGGGGACTCTCCCCCTTTGGTCTGCCATTTCTGACAACCAGAAAGGGAGGAGTCTCCTTTCCTGTGCAACCAGAAACGACAGCACCTTTGGCTGCCATTTTTGGCAGCTGTTGGTTCAATGGCTGCTGGAAATGGTAGCCAAAGGGGGTTTTCTTTAAAATTTTTTTCAAATCTTAAAATAATTAGTTTTTTTTGTGTATTTTACCAAAATCCCCCAAAATTAACGGAGGAGTTAACGGTTCCTGTCCGAGGAGCCTTAGGTGTAATGATTTTAAAAGGTTGAGGACCCCTAGAAAGAAAACTAAAGGTTAGGGACGTAATCTCAACAAAGCTGAAAAGTTAGAGACGGTAGCTGTAAATTACCCAATATTGAACTATCTTTTTAAGAGAGAGAGCTATATAGAAAAAACCTAACCTCAATTCCCCCTAAATTTTCCTTGATTTTCTCATTCGCAAATCTTTCCTATGGACTCATTCTCTAAGTTGAAGATTTCACGGTAACAATAAATTCATTTTTTTTCCATTGAAAAACCCTACACATTATAATTCTATCTGATGAGTCATTTTCACCACTGCTTTATCCTTCCATATCACATAAACTCCGCAGCTGATAATCTACGTCTTTAATACACAGAAAGCTACTGAAAATTTTAAGGGGGAAAAAAACCACACTTGTTTATATATATATATAGATTCTCCACTTTCTTGAAATTTGTCTTTCAACTTCACATTTGATTAAGTATTAATCATGGAATTGCTATGGCATCTTTCCTTTGTCCTATGTTGGGCATTCATAGGTTAATCACATAAACATTTACCACTTTTCGACTTTTCGATCCGTTTTGAATCGAAGTCTTCTGGTTTACCTTTATATTGATCATTATTGCATTATTTTTCATCTTTTCCAGGAGTAGATGCTGCAGTTTTCACATTGCAGAACAAGTGTTCACACCCTATATGGCCAGGCACTTTATCAGGAGTTGGAAAACCTCTACTCAAGAATGGCGGTTTCCAGCTTGATCCGTCCGAATCCACTACTATCGACGCACCCGAGCAGTGGTCGGGGCTCTTCTGGGCTCGAACTGGATGCACTTTCGACCAATCCGGTAAGGGAAACTGTACTACTGGGGATTGCGGCAGTGTCCTACAATGTAAGGGTGTGGGCGGCACACCTCCCGTGTCGCTAGCTGAGTTTACTCTCGATAGTCCACAAGATTTTTACGATGTTAGCCTTGTCGATGGATACAATTTGCCAGTCTCCATTGTCCCTTCGGGGGACACTGGTAATTGTAGTTCAGTGACCTGTTTTTCCGATCTGAATAAGTTGTGCCCGAAAGAATTGGCGGTGGCCGGAACGGCAGCACGACGGTGGCATGTAAAAGTGCATGCCTTGCCTTCAATGAACCACAATATTGTTGCAGTGGAGAATACAACAATCCACAGATATGCAAGCCTTCAAGTTATTCACAAGTGTTCAAGCAAGCTTGTCCAACCTCGTATAGCTATCCCTACGACGACGCGACTAGCACATTTACGTGCACCGGAGCTAGTTACTTGATCACATTCTGTTAAAACTATGTCACTACAAGAAATTGATCGGCGTTTCTGCCTACAAAATGAGATTAAGGGGCTTTTTCTCCACAAAAATGTTAAAGTGCCATATGCATTCTTTTTTCCTTTTTCTTTTTTCCGTTTTTTCGGGGGTGGTGGGGGTGTTGGGGTCGCCATTTTTCCAATTGGCCCATGTAGCGAGTTGGTATAATAATTTACCAATTTTTGGATATCATTTCTGGTATACTTGTCAAACAACTTTCTTGATCAGCTTTAGAAGTTCTACCGATGTGACTTTTAGGGGAAATTTCAAATAACCCCAGGACTATCGTGGACTCGATGGCCATGGCTTATGAGAAACAAGACAATGGGATATAAGATGCCAATTAATCAATTAATTCCTCAAGTACCAAATTCAGTACTCATAGAGTGTTAAAAGAATCAGTACAGTTTAGACAATTGCAATACACCGTAATAGACAGAAAGGGAACCAGTTTCTCAAGTTGTCTGGCCTTGCAAGGTCACTTTTGGTATAGACGGACAGGGAAACTGTTTCAACTTGTATGGTCTTTAGAGTTACGATTTTCCTCCTATAGACAAAACTGCATGATGATCGAGCAGGACAATTTATCTTTCCTGCAGAACGACGTGAAAATTTTCTGGCACTTCTGCGAGTGAGGAGTTATTTTGGTTCAATTTTTGATACAACTCAAGCAAGGAAGAGTTAGTTACACACCAAAATGAAATAATTCCAAACGATCTCACCGAATCACTTCTTTTCAATTTTAATCTGTCCAAATATCCATCCTGTTGATGGAGAATCTAGTTCTATCAGAAAGAGAAATGTGTTTAGAACAGTATACTTTCCTCGAGTGAAGGCTCTAGCCTATGAAGATCCACAACAGCGGTACTTTCTTTCTGCTGGTACAGGCTCCTGGCCAGGAACAATGATCTTGGTTCCTTTGAGAAGAGATGTGTCACCTCCTGATTCTGCTTCTTCATTGGCCACGAGGGATTTCTTACTCACAACACGATAAATCTCAGTGAGGATACTTAGGAAAGCAGGTTCAACATTGGTGGCCTCAAGGGCAGATGTTTCCATGAAGAATAGGTTCTCCCTCTGGGCAAACTCTTTAGCATCTTCTGTGGATACTGCTCGAAGAGTTCCAAGATCAGATTTGTTGCCAATAAGCATGATAACAATATTACCGTCAGCATGAGCGCGCAATTCCTCCAGCCACCTAGCCACGTGATCGAATGATTGACGTTTTGTGATGTCATAAACCAGCATTGCCCCCATTGCACCTCTGTAGTATGCACTAGTCACTGCCCTGTATCTGAGAATCAGCCAAATTTCCAATATCAGGTGAAAGAACTTCACAGGCCAAAAGAAAAATTATGATTAAGTAGGAATATTGATATGCCAAATGAGAGTTGAAACTCTACTTGATGCAGTGCATCTTACAATAACTTTGATGCCAAAAGCCCAAACTAGAGAACACACATCATCCTAGCAAAAAAATTAGATCTCCCAAGTACAATGTGAACGGATAATATTTCGAGCAAAAATGGTACTGCCCAAATTTTCAGCAGTCAGTTCATTTCATCAAGTTGAGCAAAATGAGAATACAAGTTATCTCTTGAAATAGAAATAGATTTTTTGAAAATGAACTGTGGAGATTTGTGTATCACATGCGGGTCCCACAAGATAAGTGGATGTGATTGGTTTGACCAAATTATATGAAATAGAATTGGTTTGCTAACATTGGTTTATGCATATTTTAGCAATTTATCATCTTCTAAGTTCAAAAATACTAAGATCACTTTACAAACTAAATAACAGCAATGGAAAAGTTTCAAAGAATCTCACTTAAATAACAGCTACATAGCCTAGCACAGACTTTGTGCTTTCAATTATATATCCATAACAGCTAAGTGAAAACAGAACATGTTCCTCACACCTTGCATCGGTGCATTTATATTCTCATCATATGTCAAGGTCTAACAACCAATTAAAATTGAACTGTTTGAGAACCATTCAAGATCTCTATCTGCTTCAAATTCCGTAAATTTAACAAGCCCAAATTCAATGGAATTTGGGATCTAATGCATAGCAATTTCAAAAAGGAAAAAGCTACTCAACCAGAAAATTCAGCCAGAAATTAAGTACTCTCTAACTGTTTAAAATTAAGCACGCTCCCTTTGCTTTCTGGTTGGTGCATTTTGGACGCTCAGTGGGGTTCTTTCAAAAACTGAGAAAAATATATCTCAGAGGAAGTTGGAAATAAGCAGGTGGACTATTTAGGCTACCATTTTACGTGGTTAATCTAAGGGAGTTGCCACCTTGTCCTATTTGGGTGCATGGATGCACACCACGATTGGAGGTGCCATAACAGCACCTCCTGGAAGTGCTAGAAAATTTTCATATAATACATATAGTAAATGACATATATGCCCATGTTTTAGTCTTTTTTTCCCTTTCTGAAAGAGTACCAAATCCACATTATAAGCAATAATAGAATGATCACAGTTATGACCAGCCAGAAAGCTACTGAGATATGTAGGAGAGTTTTTCAGACACCTTTAAGATCGCAAAATCTATTTAAGTGATACAATTTAAAATGGTAAATAAAATCAGTTCCTTTCATTTTTGTCCTAAATTTCCAATTAGTGGCCTCTAGTTTCACAAGAAATCAACAAAACATCTCATGCAATGTATGGGCATTTACATACAAAACACATACATACCTCTTATGATTTTATCACATACATACCTCTTATGGCATAACTTCACCTATGCATAATTTTCAAGTCACCAAATATCGACATCAATTCATCACTATATATAAAAGGAGTAGATGTTGAAAAATCTTTTCATTTCCAAATCTACCCTTATTTATTAGCTAAAATCCTATTATACCCTCACCCATAAATTTTCACATTTAACTTTTCATATTTTCCAAACAATTCTCATATAAGCGCCCTTAATTAATTATTACTACTATAATTAAAATCTTTGGTGGCTACAATGACAAAAATGGCCATGCTATTTTTATATTTATCACTATAAAATCATTAATCATAACTATTTATTTATATATAAAAGGGCGAATCAAGGAAACACTTTTGATTTCTTTATTCACTCATATATTTTCTGAAACACATAATTTGTCCTTAATTTATAACATAAATTCGAACTTAACTAATTCAACTTTAGACCTTTAATATTCTAAACATAAAGTTACTACATGCTTGAATATTTCATTATTTTGTACAAGTTTTGGAATAAGCTAAATCGGAAGAAAAAAAAATGGACGTGAAACTCATGTGAAATTTTAGCCTGTTCATATTCTAAACACAAAATTAATACATATATGATTCTTTCATTGTTTTGCAAAAGAACTTGTTGATAAACCAAATAAGAAGAATAAAAATTAGGCATGAATTAAGCTCATGTGTTAGTTTTTTTTACGTTATATAGTTTAGTGAAAATTAAAAAATTAGCAACACTACAAGAAAAATCATGATAATGCTCTAAATCCATATGCAAAGCATGTGCTGATACTAGTATTAGGAAATAAATCAATTATTATGTGAAAACACATGCAACTTGATTAACCAAGGCCTCTAGTTTCAGAAGATATGCAACAGCCAGAAAATATTGACATCAATTAATATCCAGAAAATAATTAGGTGAAAACCATGCTATTTAATTGATCCAGCCACAGAAGTAATGATGTCAATTGATATTTGGAAAAAAATCAATAATCAGGGGAGTACCCATGGAATTTCATTAATCCAGGCCTCTAATTTCAGAAGATATGAGAACAATGTCCTACAATTTACGGTTCCTTTGCATTTAAAATGCATGGTCTTCTGACGTGTCTTAAATAACAAATGCATATTTTCAAGTCACAAGCCACAAAATATTCACCGAACTTCACAATATTTTGGGGGGGGGGGGAACGGAGCATATTAACTAATTAAGGCTCTTATAACAGTAGAAATTTGACCTAATCCCGTAAAAAGATGAAGCTCACATATGCCAAAAAGACAAAAATAGTATGGAAAGGAAAGAAGAACTTTATGAGCACAAAACTAAGAAATGAGCATGTCGTCCAACTAGGTAGCACAAGGACAACTAACATTTAGTTAATAATGACATTTAAGCATTATAATCAACAAAAGGAGGAAACTCTACTATCAGCAAAGTTGGTTATGCTAAACTTGACAGCCAAAAGTGAAGATAACAAAAAAGAATACCGGGTCCTTGAGAATGTTTCGGCTAATAAGCTTCTAGAATACTGAATAGGAACAGAAAAATATGCAGAATGTTTAGCTAGAGAGATATCGTCAAAGAAAAAGAAAGAAACTAAAGAATCTTTGAACAAACATGTGGACCTAAAGTGAACGGAAGTGATTAAAATGCTTCAACAAAATCAGCATGGTAACATCAAGTATTGAAGATGCTAATCGCATCCCGTACCTGGGATCACCCAACCCCCACGGCCCAACCCCCAACCCGAGAGATAGTTATGCAGTGTTATCGTGGTCCCATTTTCTTGTTTCCAACAAAATTCAGCCCCATTCAAGAAGCACTCGACTCCTCTTGTTTACTAAAGAAACTGGAGAAGTTCAGGCCCGATCGCCAGTCACTAGTCAAAAGTAGGATTCACCCAGGGCTATGATAGGCAGATAAACAAGTAAATAAAGATAAAGTAACCCGATATCCATGCTTCGGCTTCGGCCAGACTAAAATTTTCAAGTATCAGCTGAAGAACCACCTACCGAGTGAACGAAATATAATTACGCTAATGGAAACACAGAATCAACAATCAAACAATAATACCTTTCTTGACCAGCTGTATCCCAAATCTGAGCCTTGACCATTTTATGATCAATTTCAACAGTTCGCGTCTGGAATTCAACTCCAATAGTGGCTTTCGAGTCCAAATTGAACTCATTCCTAGCATATCGGGAGAGCAACTGTGATTTTCCCACTGCAGAATCACCGATCAGTACGATTTTGAACACATAATCGATTTTGGAATTGAAATCTCCTCCGTATAGATTAGACATCCTCAAACAACCCCTCACTCAATCAATCAAACCACGCAAAAAGGCCGAGACTTTGGATTCCTGATCAATCAAATAAAAGCGACGTCAAAAATTTCATGTTTAAATGCATGAATTTTATATATGGGATAAAGTAGTTGACACAAGGTTTTGATTACATTTGAATATCTGTGTTGACTGAGTTGGAAAGTATCGTTGAGACAGCCATCCTCGCATATAGGGGAAGGAAAGAGACTACCACTCCACCCGGATCATGCGTTGCCCAATTCACATAGTACCATTTTTGTTTCAAAATAAAAATGAAAAAAGATTTTTCTAGAACGTTGGTCACATAGTACTATTTTTGTTTAAAAATAAAAATAAATAAAATAAAAAGGAAAAATGATTTTTTTTAGAACGTTGGTTGAAATTCCTGCAAAGAAATGATAATACAAATGAATCCTGTTAATTTGACTAAATTCTAATTTTAAATAATATACTTGATGTTAACATAAGAGGAAAAAAATTCTAGCACATTCTAACGAGAATAAAGATGCATTAGTTTTGACTAATCAAAAATTCATGTTTACGGAGTTAGATCGTACTCCGTCACGGATGTGTAATTTAATCTATTTTGTGACTTTCTAGCATGACAATGGAAGATATTTTGTGAAGCTATAATTACTCTTAATTAATGGGAAATTTTTGATCAAATGTTATGCTTCAAAATGATCAAATTGGTTTTTATACAAAAGGTTATTAAGATGAAATGTACCTTGTTACAAGCACAAGGTAATAGGTAACATCAATCACACCGTGTAAGTTGAGAGACATATAGAAGATGAATTTTTCTAAAGAGCCAACAAACCCACTAGTGTAATTCTATAACAGACTGGGAACACATTGAAAGATACACAAAAACCATAGAACTTATGATGATAAAACTATGATGTCACGGGTTTTATAAATTTTGCAATCTTTCTTTTGAAACCAAATGCAGGTATATGTTTTTGAGCATTCAAACGAAGGCAATACGTTCAGGTTATGACCATCCCCTGAAAACAAGTGTGTTTTCCAGGTCAAGGAAAGAGAGCACAGACAGGTGCAAGAATAGTACAATGGCTGCCGTGAGAATTATCATATGTTGGCCTAATAAGAGAACTTCAATATCTACTTGATCATTCTGAAGAACATGGTATCTTGCAGCATCCCAACTCCGGCAACCGAGAACACAAAAGGGACAGCTCTAATAACTGAACAGAATTAACATTGTTGACTGCAGAGGCCAAGCAAGGTTGGGTAGTCGGTTGAGAAAATCCCTTGAGCTAGAATCTCTAATGGTATTATGCTCTCACCGTCTCAATTAGGATTTGGGAAGCAGCCTTTGCGCCAAATATTTGTTCGACAAGATTATAACCCACATGCAACCAGCAGAAAAATTAAATATCACAGTTCAGTACAAATTTTAACAACACTGTCATGAAGAAGCAAAGCACATATCAATTCCCCTGCACAAGTGTGCAACTTCATTTAAAGTGAATAAAATATGCAAGTGAACGCTCTAACTTGATAGGCATTCCGGAAAATTTGAACTCGCCTAAGACATAGTCACATAAAATAGATACCAATTTGTCAAAGAGAAAAGAGGAGAGAAGAAATGGACACTTGCGCAAAATTTGTGGTATTAGTAGCAAGAGAAAAGACAGGGGGAGAAAGATAGCCAGTTGAATTCAACATCATGTAGCAAGGTTAACTTGAATTTCAATTATGAACAGAATTGCTACTGCCTAATCCTCACAGATTCTGCAAAAAATTGTGTGCTGAAGCAATGTTAAATGAGCAAAGAATTTTTGGGCACAAGCCTACTTTTGGAGATTAGAAATAGATGGGAATGGAAAATGTTAATTGATGCTGTTCTTATTCATCATACGAATTAAATGAAGAAACTAACTAAGCAGAAGATCATAAACATTTCTTTTCTCAACTTTAGATGGACTAGTAAATTAATAATAATCCCACATTAATTTTGTACTTACATTTTTATAATTATAATTCAGAACTGAAAATATTCAAACATTAAATGCGTTTCTCCTACTAATCATGAACATATTCTGCTTCAGGAAATAAACCAGTTTTGGAAAAAGGTTTAACATACACATTAACTCAGGGCCAATCAGCGATATAATGTAGTGGCTGAATCTAGCTTTATAAAAATCAAGGTCGGAGAGCAGATCTCAACTTTTTAGTTTCAGAAACACAAGACAAGCAACACAAGACATCAATCACAATAAAACAGGTTAAACAGAATTCTTACGGAAAATCATTAAAAGTATCTATGTGCATTGAAATATGAATAGTGACCGTTATTATGTACCCATTACTTGCTCAGCAAGCAGTAGTGCCATAAGCATTAACCAATGACTTGGATTTGTGTCTTAAAATAAGCTGCGCTCTGTCGATTTTAGGACTGGAATTGAGGAAATAAAAGATAATTTTAAAAATCTGATACGTTTCTGGAGCTGGAAGCAGATCAAAGACAGTCAAGTCAAACAATTAGTGAATTGGCAGGAAGCATTTACCATTAAGCTTGTGTAGGATAATAGTGCAAGTTCGAGAAATAAAAATACTGAATTTATGAACTTGAACTGAGGACGGTAATGAAATTCAATTTGAACACAAAGTAGAGTGTAACCTAAACTCAAGAGAATCTAGATTTCTTTCCATCATATTAATGCGTTCTACTGAATCTTTACATGTCTGCAAATGGTACTTTAGGACCACCCAACGCACTTGGAAAAGCACAGTCAATTGGAAAAACTAGTCATTGCAGAGACTCAATGGAAGCTGTTCTAAGAAATGGGGTTGATTGCGTTGGCAGACGAATTTTTAAAAAACGAGAATGAGCCATATTGATCCCTTAGAGGCCTTAAAATAACCATAACGAAGATCTCGACATGCCATTGAAGAGAGATTTGGTCGGTTACGTCATTCTAAAAATCAAGCAATTCTTTTAATTGAATGACAACCATAAGGGACATCAACCCAATCCAAAGGACACTATGCCGAAACTTACCGAACAAAAGGTCTTGATGAAAGCTAAAATTAGCATAGAAATATATAGCGGGTGTGGTAGCACTCGGCTGTGCTCATAGCCATATCCTAACAACGGTATTGAATGAATGAGCAAACAATTAAGGCAATGTGTACATCTCACAAGCAAATTTAAAAAAGCTATGCAAGACTGCAACAGAAGCCAAACTCTGAAGCAAAGCTCACTTCAGCATGAACGAGGCAATAGAAAACTACATATGCAAACGGAGCCAAAAGCAACAGAGGAATCAGATCACCTCAAGATAATTCAATATGCAAACTCAATTACAACAGCACATGGTGTCTCAAGAAAATATATGCTAAAATATTACTTTCCCTACAATTGCAGAAGCATGGTCCGCTTAGCACTACCTACTCAAAACCCTATAAATTTAACGAGAATTAGAAATGATAGTTTGTTATCTCAGCTACAACAATAAAAGCATCCAAGTAAAAATCATGATGTACCACAGAACTTGGCATTAAAAAAGGGTACAAAACCATCACTTTTGTCTATCAGTTTATATGTCCACTAGCCTACATTAACAAAAGGATCTCTCCAATCAGAACCATGGTAAACCATCCAGCATAATTTTCAGTTACTTCTACAATCTAACAGTAGAAGGAAACATAACGCAATTGTAAGTTACCTTCTTCAAGGACCAATTATTTCCTTTTACCCTTCTTTCCGCCCTTCATTCTATCATCATCATCAGTCTCTTCTTCTTCACTGCTTTCATCATCAGAGGGAGGAGAAGGGTCAAGCCTGGCAGCATCAATTGCCCATTCGATCACCTTCTCAACTTCATCCTCCTCGTCATCACTCTCTTCTTCTTGACGCTTACTCACAATATCAGTAGACCCAACGTCGTTTTTACGATTATGAGATGGAATTGAATTCTTGAGCGCCGCGAATCTAGCAAACAGATCATCCTCCTCAAACCCACCAGTATTATCATTTTTATTGACTTTCACCGAGCCTCTATCATTATCCAATGTTCTTGTGGCAGTTGATGGGCGAGGGTTAGTCGGCATGGATTTGAGGGCTTGGAACCGGCGCTCGAGATCTGGATCCGTGGAGGAGGAGGAGGAGCGGCGTGCGATGTGGGAATTGACGCTGAGTTTGAGAAGAAGATCGTCATGTGCTGCTTGGAGCAGCTGGTGAACCTCATCGTCTTCGTCTCTCCGTTGTGTACTTTTCTTCCCAGCGTTACTCATTCTCTATGGATTCAATCAAAACTGTAGAAGAAAGATTCCCCCAATTCCTTTCACTCCTGCAATCAACGTCCCCCTCGAAACTAGGTTCCTTATCTTTTCCTTTTTCTTTTCTTTTATCTTTTGGAAATGCTCATCATGGATGTACAGGTGAATTGCAGGACGGGTTACTGTACTTTTATGGTACTCGTTATTTTGTCACTAAAGCGTTGGGCAATAAATAAATTATAATTTGAATTATAATATGTAATATGATATCATTTTATTAATTATTTTTATAAAAAAATAAATAATTACAGTTTGATTTTTATTTTTTGACTATTTAAAAAAAATAAAATTAATGAAATAATATCGTGTGACAGATTATAAACGGGTGCAGTTACCAAACACTTTCACTTGTTTATATATATATTAAAAAAAAAAGATCGGAAGAGCGTCGTGTAGTTTTTTGTAGCAATCAAACCATCAAATCTGAATATTTTTTTCTACCAATGTACCACCAGGAGTTGAGTTAACTAATGAGAGAGGTTGATTCGCTTTAGTCAGAGAGATGGATTGACTTTAATGCTGTGGTTAGCTAACATAAAAGATGTAAAAATTAGCTGAACTGCGTATAGCTTCTTTAAACAAGATTACAGTATTTTTTGCACTCGTCAAAGTGATTATTTACGTTAGGGTCCGTTTGGTATCGTTTATAATTGAATTGATTTATAATATATTTTGAAATTTGAATTTTTAAGACACGTGACTTAATTTGATTGGTTAAATTTTGAAAAGTTGTTGATCTGGTGTGATTGGTGTGTGAGGTGTCAATTGTAAAATTTACCAAGTGTCTCAAAAAATTTAAAATTCAAAATATATTATAATACAATTCGTTTATATTAGATGCCAAACACACTCTTAACCACATATAAGGAATGCGAATACTTCAGGGCAGAAAAGACTCCAAGGCAAATGTGGTGAGGGGTGCCAGTGGACGTGGTGGCTGTGGCAATAAAAATGCCCTACAAACCACTGTTTCATTTTTTTTAAATCAATACTGTTAACTATATAATAATAATAATTAATTTTTCAAAATTAATCTAATGTAATCTAATAAATTTTAAAAAAAAATCCTTATAAGATAAAAATGGGGTGGGACAGTAGGTTCCCATCCTTGCCTCCACTAACGCGACAAAAGAATGGCCCCATCTCTATCAAAATGGGTGCTTGTAGGCCGCTCAAGAATTATTTTTTATTGAGTTATGCTAAAACAAACCCATATAAAAAAAATCTAATAAAATTGATATATATTATAATTTTATTTTTTAACACATCACATCATTTTTACATCAATATTTATCACATAATCTAAATGTCAATTTTATCCTCTTTTTTATCTTTTTTTTATCCAATTAGAATTTTCCTTTTCTGTTACCTTCATCTTTCAAGAATTTCTTTTAAAAAAAATGGAATATATGTGTCCTTTCTCCGCGTAGATTCCTTGTCCTCCACTCCTCCTCGCGCCAGGAGATTCTCAACCCCTATTTGATACTCTTTGTCAAATACATTATAATTTCACATATCACTGATTTGACAACTACTCATTTATAATTACAAATTTCAAACTTCTATTAAATCTACATCACTCATTTCACTTTTTTATTATTTTTTTGACAAACATTTCACATCTTTATAATTTCTCTTTATAAATTAACTAACGTAAATTAAATCAAACAGGCACTTAATATTTTTATTTAGAACACCTCACAATGACTTTTATCATATCCTAATTACTAAAATTCAAAAATGAATTTAACAACATATTTAATAAATAACAACTTGTTTTTACGTTGAAGTGTTTTTCCAAATTTTGCCTACAAATCTTTATATTGGTGTATGTATGTGTAGGAAAAACTTTCAGTACTTTAAGAGCACTGAGGACTAATTAACAATATACATGTGGGTGCTGGAGTCCTAAATTAAATAAAAAATTAGGACTCTAAAACTCACGTGTGCATTCTTGATTGATTTAAAGCACCCAGTAGCACTGAAGATTTTCTCGTGTGTGTATCGTTAGAAATGGACATACAGACACCGAATGCCTTCATTTCGTATCATTCTTTGTACAAGTGAAAATTATGTTAGACCAGCAATATTCTTCTTGAAGGCATACAGACAACGCATGCCTTCACATCTCAAGAAGCCACTTGAATACCAATATTCTTCTTGTTCATTTTTCTTTTTCATAAATTGCATACGAGCAATTGAACAACTAATGAAACATATTTGTTCTTCCACGCAATTTTTTTATTTTCAATTATTTAGATTAATTATTAAATCTACTTTATTTGCGAAATCTCACATTTCAAAATTTTTTTTTTTTGGGTTAAAATCTAATGTACTTCCCTTCCATTTTGTTCAAATGAAAACTAAAATAAGAACGTGTGAAAGTTTTTTTTAAAGAAAAAGTCAAAATGGCTGAACCAAGCTCGGACAACCAATGTGTTGCCCGAGCCTACTTGGGCTTGTGAAGAGCTCAATTTAGCCCTAACAGACGACTGATTGTCTTTAAAATTATAATGTAGCGGATAGGGCGAAATATATAAAAATAAAATTGGAATTTTTTCATTACCTTGTTAAAATATATATATATATAAGGTAATTTAGTCATATGTACTATACGATTCACGCTTCCAACTCACCCTCCAATAGCGCTTGACTCTACCATTAATCTTTTGCTATATGTGTGTTTGTCGAGAGAACGAGACTAGGTAAATATAGCTATCACGTATTGTATACGGGTGACTTCACTCTCAAATGTCATCAAAATCAATCATGACCAGGATTAAGTCACCATTGTCACCACCGACTAAAATGAAGAGCTACAAATAGAACGATGTATACTTTCAAGTAAATTTGAACTAAAGGAAATTTCATTTATTCTTGTTACTATTATTATAAAATAAATATCCGAAACTGCAAACATGCATATAGATATATATCATGTCATTAGGGAACAACCCAAGTTATTCTTAGTACTAATTTCTATTACATGGGATGATACGTAAAGAAGAATGAACATCGATCGATGAGTCTTCACCGCTAAAGAGGTATAAGAAACCGTGTACCTCACAAAGAGATTCCTTCGCTCCACTCTATACATCGTCCCTTACAAAGAGACTCTGTCGATCGACTATACGTATAGCGTCCATGTAAACCGACCTAGTGCACCCTAATCGACTGATTATTAAAGTTGTTCGAAAGAAGCAACTTATAAGATGCGATCCGGTGCTCTCAGACCACCCGAACACGTGCAATTAGCCTTCTTTTCTGTGAGCGTCTACACGAGAAAGAGAGAGGATAATGTGAAGGAAGATGATGAAGTTTTGGTGACAGATTTCATGTGAATTATCATCTACTTTACAGTGAAAGGGATGATCTTCTTCATTACCTTGACTTGGTTCTGAAGCTCTTTAATGTACTCAACTGCCATATCTAACATATCAGCCGTGTTCGTTTGCTGCCGCATTTAAAGACGAGGGCAAAATATTAAGCAACTTAAGAGGGGGGGTGGGGGAGAGAAAAATGAGAACATATGATTGCTGCTAAATTTATCTACCTTGTCCATGTTTGGGCAAAGCTCTTGCAGTTTCTTCATTCTTTCACTAATCCGTGTTCGTCTCATCTGTAAATTGGGCAACACAAGATAATTCTATCAGGCATTAACATAAGGTTCTTGATTGTATACTGAATGGAAAGGAGAATGAATAACGGGTTTTACCCTCTCTGCTATACTTCGGGGATGAGTGGCGCAGCCTCTTTTAGCCCGGATTTGACAAGGAATGGCGTGGTCTTGAAATTGTAGAAACTTTTCAACCGAAGCCATTTCAGAAGAGACTTTAGGTAAGCTCAAATGATGCGCTAAACGTGTAGGAGCATTTACAGTTTCCTGGTTTTGATCAGAAGAAACCAAAAGAATGAACATCAGCAATATAAGTAATACTGGCAAAAAGCACGAAAGAAGAAAGACCGATAAACAACCTCGTTTGCCATTAATCCATTCAAATTAGAGAACATCTTCAGGTCACCACTTGGGTTTCGTTTCAAGCTGTTAAAGGAGGAATTGTTCCAACAGTATTTTAGCAAGGCAGCCTCATAGGCTCTGCTGCTATCGCTGTTGCCATTCTCAGGGCCACGTGGGCCTATACTTTCGTTACAATTTTCGGGAATGCTAGGCATGAACCTTGAGCTAGACTTCATTCCAGATGAGCAGTTGACGTGATTCTTCAAATCATTCATGGACGAATTCGGCTCTGCATTGTTATTCATTCCATAGCTTCCTACTTCTCCCATTACACCAAAACCTGAGATCAATTATCAACCTTTAAGCAACTTCTTCCTAACACTATCAGAAGAGCCCAAGATACTAATGTGTAATCAATCAATCATACAAATCAAAGAAAACAGCTCGGAAAATGTAATAAAATGAAACCAGAGAATTCTGAATTCACCTTCACATTCTCTCTGAAACTACTAAAAGATACTGTCTTTCATCGGCCATATCATCGATGCAATATCTTTCAATGATGAAAGGTTTACCTTCTCCTGTACATATTACCCAAACAGCATATCCCCGTCGCGCCCCAAAAATAGAAAAAGTAAAATGCAAAACCAAATGAAGATCCACAGATAATGACTACAGTTTCATTCAGAATTTCAGATAGCTTTCTCTTTACCAAAAGCACTGAGATTTGGAAATTTTCTTTATTCCCTTTCCCCTTTCCCCAGCCTTTTTCTGGACCCAAAAAAAGCATGAAGGTCAACCCGATATATCAACCAAAAGCAATACACTTTTTGACAGAAACCAAGAAAAATTAGTATACAAATTTATGCAAAAAAATCGTACAAATTACAGAACAGAAGATATTAAATCAAGAAAAAAATTGGAAAACAGAAAATAGATATTTACCGTTGAAAAACCCAGCTGGAGAACTACTTTGCCTGGCAAGATTAGAGCGATTCCCAATCCCACAGTTTATTCTTACATTCTCCATTCCCACAGAAAAGGATCCAGCAAAAACCCCATTACCCCCATTTGCATACCCCACTTGTGAAGGAGAAGTTCCATGTGAAAAGCCATTCTGTTGCTCCATTGGAACATCAATTTCTTGCTTCATAACCTTATTTTGATTCATCAGTTGACGGAGTATTGTCTCGGATTCCTCGCTACTGCTATTATCATCATTACCAGAATTCCATAGGGTAGCAATAAATGAACTGGGTGCTGAACGATATCGCGCTAAACCTCCACAGTTTTGTTGATTTTGGTAGAAATCTAAGGCACTCATATTCATTTCTTTAGAAGCATGCTTGAAAGCTGGATTATTCTCATTCGGAAACAGAAAACTATTAGTACTACTGCTGTTCATGTTTCTTGAAATCGTTTCTGAGCTAAACATAATCACTGCAACAGAAGTACTTCAAACTTGAATTATTACTGCAAAAGGATACGAATTTATGAAACAGAGACACAAAATATCATCTTTAGTAATTAGTGGCTTCAAGATTTCAGATTTGATGGGTTCTACTTCTGGTGGAAAAACAGCTGAAGAAGTTCATCTGGTTTTTTTCCTAGAAATGGAAAACACTGAAAACAAGGGCTTATTTTCTGGAAAATCTGTTGAGAAGAGAGTTTGCTAATTTGGGAGAGACAGAAGAAAACCGAGAAATAGGAAATGCCGCAGTAAAAGCAATCGGATCTCCCAATCTAAACACACATCAAAATCAGTTTCCGCCGCACTGCCTTAGCCTTTATTCATTGATCCTTACACAAATCAATCGCTTTATTGGGTCCACACCCACACTCCTTGAGGTGAGCAATCACATATTAATTGACAAAGTTGCCCTCCGTTTATATAACCTGTGGGCCATAAATTTTCGTCGCGACTGAGAACTGTTTTGAGAATTGATTTTGTAAAAGTTCATGAAAACAGAGTTCTATTTTAAAATTGATGATAGATTGATTTTTTTTTTTTATGGAACAAATTCTATTATAATGTGGAGAAAATAGGCCAGGGAAATTTGACGATAGCAGCAGCGTGATTATAAGAGCATGCAGAAAATTTTTATCAACTAGAACTAGAATCAAATCAGTAAAAAGTAATTTTTTTGAGTAAAAGTAAAAAGTAATTATTAAGATAACTATAATCAATGTCTATTTTTTATTAATATAATCTAAGAAAGTACTTTTTATTTACTCACTCCACCGTGTGAAAATAATCTCGGTTCATTTTTTGTTCGTCTCGAATTATCGACCACTTTAATGAGAGTAAAATTATTTTCATTTCCTAATAATTGTAAATGAACGTAAAAAATAATACCCCCACCGTCCCTCTATACTGTTTTGAATACTATAAATATAGAGGCTTGTTTATGTTTTGAGAAGTTATTATTTGTACTTTAGCGAAAATAATCTTATATATATGTTTAATAGTAACTAGTATTATTTTCATTAAATAAGGATATATTAGAAAATCATTTGAAAATTTTTTACAATAATATTCTTAATCTTTTTCAAAAAGTAAACAAGTTTATATATATGGGATGGAACGAATACTAGTACTAGATATATAAATAGGAGTATATATTTAGGATAACTCAAAAAAAGAAAAAAAGAAAAGAAAAGCAGAACAAATAAATAAGATGAACAGAATAATTATTATCGAAATAAACTTTCCAACTTCCCATCCGTGTGAACGGCAGCGTAGTTTAGATGAATGCAAGAATTAATGTCAACTAATTCCAATTATTAGATTATTATAATTATTAATTTGTGGTTGTTCAATTATCTCTCAGTAGTTAGGTACTCACGTTTGAAGCAAAAGATATTAAGTTCGGACCATATTTACCCTTCTCTTAATTAGTTTATCTCCCGTGCGATGTGCGGGAAATAATGATTGATTAAATAAATAATGATAGGGCAATAAATTGTTCAAATAATCATAGAAGCTATGTCATCATCATGTAATAATTTTAACTAATTAGATGTGTTTGCACTATATAGCAAATTTGTATATTTCAAGTGAACCATATTTTTTGCTATGTTATTTTCCACAAACTTTATACTAAATTTGCTAAATCTTTATATTAATCGTGTTATATTAATACTTTTATAAAGTGAACTAGTTATTATTTATTATATAGAAGAATATCTGTTTTCGTATAACAGGAAAAATTTCTACCAATTTCCCCCGCCCCACTCAGCCACAATGCCAAGCTAAAAACAACCATTCTCTGGTGTTGATTCGAGCTTGTTGTGAACACAAATGTATAGATCGTGTTTAACGATGTAACGTGTAAGACTCCAACTGATTTTAAAGATATTGTATCGATCCTTGTTCCAACGGTTACCGTGAGTTACAGATTTCTTATAAAAATAAAATAAAATAAAAAATAATGTGTAAAAAAATTTTATCCTTTTACAATGATAGAGAGATTCCGGCCAGGACAACTTTAAGAAAAATATCATTCCATAATTGTTTCTTGATCAAAAGCTTGTAATTTTCACGATGGAGCTTGGTGGTTCAGAAAAAGAAAACAAAAAAAAAAGTAATATATAAAGCTAGTATATATCCATTTTAAATTCCAAAACACCAAACCTAACATTTCTATTACTGAAACTTTACTAATAATAACATTAATGTCTACAACAGCTTGGAGATGGTGTACGACTGTAAAAAGATAACATAAGGAAGCCAAAGAGGAAATTAGCATCTGTAAATCATAATAGGAAACAAAATGGTAAAGAACTTAAAAAAGAGGTTTTTTATTTCCAAAAGAAGAAACATCTTAAACCTGCCCCAGGTTCTTATACCTTATTACTAATTTTAGTGTTGCTTCAAATGATTCTGATGCCATTTTACAAAATTGTCGTTGAAATTGGAAGTGTGTGAAAACTGAAAATGTGTAGAATATAGCCAACAAAATAGAACGAATTGTCCAAATGTGAAGTATACATTTAAATGTAAAAAGAGTGAAAGTAGTTACTTTTCATTCCGTGGGCAGCAAAAGGAATAATAAGGTGATTTAACAAATTAAATTAGAAAAATCATTTTAGTGTATGGGAAAAATAATTGAAAGGGTCATAGTTGAAGATATTAGTGATTACTAAAACTAGTACAATCTAAAAGAGGAATATAAAAAAATAAAACTAAAAAATATCTATAACTACTAAATACAAGTGAAAAATGGGTGGTTACCACTACTACATTATCAAAAATTTAATAAATTGGTAGGAAAAAAGAAAAAAATAAAAATGCAACAGATTCTAATATCTTTTTAGGCGGGAAACAAATACTAGAATCACTGTTGTTTTTCTTATATATAGACTTCCCTCCTATATCCTATAACCCCGTTATCAAAAAATTTATTCTCTCTCCCTACAAAGATGGTTGAATAGTTATTTTCACATAAATTAAAAAGCAGTAATTAATATAATCAGAATATTAAATTTTACCTTATTTTTCCACATATACTCTTATGTCTCATTAATTGCTTGAAATACTTTCAATGTATTTGTAATTGATGTGAAATAATAACAATAAATAAATTATGGGCACATATAGAAATGAAAATTATATACATATTTAATGTGATAAGTGGACTATTTTTTTTAATACTAGCAAAAATAAAATAGCTGACTATATTTTTGAGACGATAAAATATAATAATTAATTTATAACGATGACCACGAAAATTAAAGATAAGAATGAATAAATATTGATTAAGAGTATATTAGGTAAGTGATTGTAAAATTTATATTTCCAACTGAATTAATTAAAATAATTAAGCCACCTATGCATTGCATAGATAGAAAAATTTATTGAAATATACCATTAGATGATTATATAATAAATTTATAACATTTGCACATCTGTAAAAAATATAAAAACACAAGTATACATTAATTGAATCAGTAAGATCAATTGATAGTAATCTTGAAGTTCAAGATCGTTCAAAAGACAATCTATATTCTTACATCTAATTTTTCGTACATATACAATAATGAGAAAAATCTATTACAATCGTTCAATACATTCAAAAACGTAAATTCAATAGCAAATATACAATATTATCAAATTTAAATTTGTCATCTCTATAATTAAAGTTAATCAAAAAATATAAGAGATTCCAACCCAAATAATATATCATGAAAGAAAAAGCATGAGTCGAATAACATATTATAAGTATTAAAAATATTTGTTGTAAATATTTTTACATATAGTTTTTGAAAAGATAAAATGTGATGAGAATTCAAATAAAAATATATTACAATTTATATTTAATTTAACTTATTAAGTCATTACCAACATAAGACATCTCATTTTACACTAAATTTAAATTTTCAGATATCATATAGTTTAATTGAAGTGAGGTCAAATATGAAAGTGTTTACAGAAAGAAGCGATATTTCTCTTACAATAAAGGAATAAATTTTCAAATTTAATTAATCTACAAATTTGAGCCAAAAAATGAGATATGATATGCATCACATTTTAATTAATTTGAAAATAGAAAAAATTCTAACAGTAAAAATGGTAATGAGTCATGTTTTGGTAGAATACGCCTCCCATGTACCTCACCCTATTTCTAGCAACCCCACCTTCATACTTGCCCTGTACTTATTTGAATCAGATATGGGGCATGGTGGTTCGGATCTGATATGTAAAATATACCAGTTACTCACTATATTTCCCAAAATCCTAATAAAATAGAAAAAAATTCAAAAAAAATGTAAAAGATCGGAAGAGCAAAAATTTAAATAACATTAAACTCACCAATACACACTGCAGAGATGGTGAATGAACGAATTAAGAGGGATTATGACTTGTTTTGGATTTGATATTTTAAATTTAATATTTTAATTTAATAATGACAAAGCCTATCAAAAAGAAAATAGGCAAAGTGGTTAACATAATAAGGTTTGGATGCTAAACACAATTATCATTGGTTAAAATATTCTTAAGTTTCTTTACAAAAGTTTTTCTTAAAGAAATAATAATTACTGCAATAATTATCAAATAAAAAAATTAGAAAATCGCGATATAAAAAGTATTGAGAATTAATTCTCTCAATTAATATATATATTTCTTAATCTATATTAAAATTGGTAGGGACAATCTTGCATGGGAAGTAATTATGCTAGATAATAAGTTACTTTCTTTTGTGGAAGCACAACCAAACACGAGTAGCAAATCGATCGCCCCCTTTTTTTTTTTTTGGAATGGGAATCGCCCATTTGTAGTCTAGCTAAATTATCTCGCGGTAATAATAATTACATAAATAATAATTGTACGCATTTATTAAATTATTATTTTGTCTCTGAGACGCTTCTTTAAATAATTTAAAAAGTCAGATTCTGGCTTCTTTTTGTCTTTGTTCCGGCATAATCTATACTAGTATTTTATTTATACTCTTAATTAGCGGATTAATTAATGTTTAAGTCACTTTAATTAACTGGTTTAAAGTGCAGGACAACTTGGCTTTACCGTATGTTCCATCCCTTGACCCTTGTGTAAAAGATCAAGTCGGGTGGTGTGCATTGACCTATTGGGCCATTTAACATTAGTAGTGTTAAGTTAGATTGTTAATTAACAATTTAAAAAAAAATTATATTGGTAGTGTTAAGAAAATTATTAAAAGAATCTTTTTGGGTTAGTTGTTAAGTTTATTATTAACTTTAGCAACAATTTTAAGATTGCGCTAGAGTTTAATGCTTTTGAATTTTTTTTTAATTTATTTAATAAACTTTGACCTATAACTTTTGACAAGAACGGAGTCTATTAGAATTTGAGTGGATTTTAGTTATTTTATTTAACACATCTAATGTGACATTTCAATATTTGTTAAATTTAACTTGCATAGAAGTTAATTACCCGAAATGCCATTGTACTTTTAAAAAATTATCTTAAATGCCGTTGTACTTTAAAATTTACTTGAAATACTACTGTACTTTCAAAAAGTTATCTTAAATGCCATTGTATTTTAAAACTTACCCGATATGCCACTAAACTTGTGAAAGTGTTATCCTTTTTGTCACCCCTGTTAAAAAATATAACTGACTTGATGACATGACTAACAGAATTTACCACGTAGCATATTAACTATTAGTTTTTTAATCGGATGTTGATCGAGTGGCAAACAAGATAATATTTTTACGAGTTTAGTGGCACATAAAGAAATTTTTATTTTATAAAGCTTTCCTTAATACGCCAATAAATTCGTGAAAATATTTTCTTATGTGCCACTTCGTAAATACTCGGTTTAAAAAATAACGGTAAAGATGCTACGTAGTAAAATCCGTTAGCCATGTTATCAAGTCCGTTATATTTTTAACGGGGGTGGCAAACGAGATAACACTTTCATAAGTTCAGTGGCATATCGGGTAAGTTTTAAAGTATAATGACATTTAAGATAACTTTTTGATAGTACAATGACATTTTTGGTAAGTTTTAAAGTACAGTGACATTTGAGATAATTTTTTGAAAATACAGTGGCATTTCAAGTAATTAATTCCATATGTAGCATTCAACAACTAAAAATATATTTTTTACTTACGTAGATAGTTAAATTTAACAACACTAATACAGATGCTCTAAAATAGATAAGTTTTTTGAGGGTTAATAATACATCGCATATTACCACTAATATATATTGTTTCAATGTTGAGACTATATATTGCTTAGATGCTCATTTAATTTCACTTATATCATTTAATATCATATTGACTTTCACATAAACTAGTGTCAAGTATCACTTGTACTACATAATATTATTCTTTATTTATATTTTGACAGGGGTGTTGAAAGATGCATGCATATAGTATCGAGATTTCCTTTTTTCTTTTGTATCATTACAGAGAGATTGTTTGGGAGTTGGGTGGAATATGAGAAAATTCAATTTTTCTTTTTATCTTGGCTTCACTATATATATTAAAGTTCACGTCTTATATAAGTACAACTGCTCAGAGACTAATATGCAGGCTGCTGCGTCTTTGTTTGTACTCTCGTTGCGATTACCTAAGTTTGAAGTCTATTTGACTACCTATATATAAAAGTGGAAATAAGAAGTGCCACATACAATAATTACCCATTTTTGGGTTCTTTTTGATCTCTCTGGTGTTTCAAGGAATTTGATCAGTCATGGTCTTACGGCACCACAAATAGTGTGATATAATACTAGTTTTTGGATATAATTTGTGCAGTGATGGTGTGTGATTTGTGGGATGGTAATATGCTCGCACCAATAACTGATATTATATCACATCATTATCTAGTATTATTATGATGGTCAGGTATCTAGTGAAACTTGTAAGTGTTTCAAATAGTGAAATAGTATAGTAAGAGAAATAAAAATAACCTTGTGTAATTTGAAATGCCTCAAATTAAATTCTCGCTTCTCTCTTTTTTGAAGAATTCCATTGGAAGGAGCCGAGAAGATGACCACATTGTCGACGCAAATCGGCCAAAATTTGAGGGGAAAAGGGGGAGATAATTAAAAAAGGAAAAAAAGAAAGAAAGAAATAGAAAATGATAGTTTTTTACCCCACAGATTTTCTTTTCCTATTCCAAATTAGTTTCCAATGAAAAGAAAAAAAGAAAAAACGAGAAAAAAGTAAGGGTGATTATATTATGGTGTAGATATAACCACCTTTACCAACATAAAAATAAAAACATTTACAGTTCAAGCCGTCAACACCAACTTCTTTCCTCGATTTTTTTCTTCTAACCCAAATGTTAGTTTTTCTTTTAGGCGTAGCTCAAATAGTTCAACACTTTGTAGATTTATCCTTTACTCAATCTCAATCCAAAGTAAATTCATTGAGGGCATATTTGAACATTGGCAAATGAACTCCATTAACTAACAATGGCAAAATTACAATAATTAATTTTTTTTGATATTACAAAGGGAATATAAGAGAGGAAAATCAAACTCTTAACTAAGGTTATGTTTACCTTATCAACTATATTATTAAATGGGCTCTCTTTGAAAAATACTCTCACCGTCTTATATCATTTTTCATATAGTTTAAAAAAGTCCAATTAATGTTCTTTAAAAAATGAAATTTATGAACATTTTTCCTAATATACCCCTTCATTTAATTGTTATTCAACTTTAATAGTTCTAAATAGGGGTACATAAGAAAACTAAAAAACTAACAAAGGTAGACAATAATTTGAGACAAACAAAATGGCAAATCGGAACTATTTTTATAGGAGGGAGTATATATAGTTTTCTAACAGGTAATGCTAAAACAAAATGATTTTCTAACAGATAATGCCATGTAGCAACAATTTCAATTTTACACCAAAATACTGCAAAACAGATTAGTCCATTAATGAAATGAAAAGCTAGATAAAGAAAATTTGGACAGACCAAGAAGAAAAGATAAATGTTATTAGCCAAACTTTATTATCATGAATGGAATTTAATGATAATCACTGTTAGATTCTTGCATTTATGCATTATCACATAGCTATTTTATAGAGAGCCATATATGCTGATGACTATGAGTACGTCGTGATCTTGACATTTTACAAAAAGTTTTTAATACCATCCATTACTATCATTATGATATCAACCTATGAGGTGATGGAATGGGGAGGGGACATGTGGCAACAGTGAGGTATACGTTGATTTTCTATTAGGCTACTTTATGTGTTATGTACTACCATAAACAAATCAGTAGTTGGTACTAGAAAATTTTCATGATGAGAAGAAATGAGAGAAGAAAATCACATGACATGTATGATGCTATACCACTTCACTTTGATTGACTACGCCGTATATGGTGTTTCGGCTCTACAAGAATAAGCATAAGAATACATTCGTGCGGTCAGTTAACCACAAAGGGATAAGCTGAACTGAATGGTATAGGATTCAATTCAGCTTTTTGGCATCTTTTCATTTCAAACACAAACAGCTCTTCTGTTAAAGAAGAGAAGGAATAGATACGAAACATCACTGTATGCTTACTTAAATGCGAGTTATGGACGATTTGGTCGTCACAACAAACAATGTACAAAATCAAAGAGAAGAGGGTAACTGAAAAAGAAGAGGAAAAATAGTGGCAGCCGAATCAGACGTACCATCCCAAGACCCAAAGTACCAATATTCAATCCCATCCGATTCGCTCTTTGCTGCTTGAAAAGATGGAATGTGCTTTAATCACGCAGCTTGGATTATTTCAACATCAGTTCTGTACTTCAGTAACAAGCTTTACGTGGATTGTTCTGCAGGGAGCAAATGAAAGACACACATCAAATACATCCCCAAGTAAAATTGTAAAAGCAAATCCATGAACCAACTGTAAAGCTACTTGTCATACGTAATCAAGCAAAGAGCAGATGAAAAGTATACCCGGGGATTTGCTCGGTAACGATAACCGAGCATCATTCTCTTTCTATACTGCTCATAAATATCATCATCTGGAGTAACTTCACGAGGTTTACGAGCACCAATGCCCAAGTTATCCTTTTTAACATTTCCTGCCATAATTGGAGCTGCAATTCCACTGTTTGAGCTCCCTAGGTCCTCACCTGCAATTCGCAATAAGGTTACCATATTAATGAGGTAGCACTTCTTATCACAAATTCTTAGGTTATGTTGATTACGTAGATTCAATCTAAGAGTTGCCCCCTTGAAAATATAGAAAAAGACTCACAAAGAAGCATAATACATTGAAAAATGATCTAGATAGGCCCTCAGTAATACAATCTTTTCCCCATAAAACTAGGAGTGAGCAAGAGTAAGAAGCAGAATACAATCAATTCCATACAACAGATAGACAGAAAACAACCTTCCATATAAATCATTTTGTCAATATTTGATCATCTCAAACAGATCACTAAACATTTTCAGATCTAGTTTAAACTTTATCTAGAGATGTCTCAAAAGCATTCCAATAAACTGATTTTTCCCCTTGGCTTTTTCTCCCCAACATTAATCTTGCTTTAAGCCTCTGAAATGAGAAATATTTTGGTCAGCAAGATTGATTATAAATTAGACTGTTTGGAAACCAATTATTATAATTGGTTACGGTTATAATCAAGTAAGGTGTCAACTTCCCCACTCAATTATAATAGGAACCAATTATGATTAGTTGCATTAAAATCTCAACCTCTCTATTTGATAATTATGTCTACTAGGTCCACAATGTCAGACTAGTTTTCCTGACTATTCAATTAGGCAACTTTCAATGAAACGATCTAGTTTACATATGAGAATTCCCCGTGTTTAGCGATTAATGTTCAAATCTCAACTATTCAATTATACAGAGAACAGAGAGAAACTATCCAAAGTTGACGTCTCACAATAAAATCTAGACAACGATAGTGAAGGGAAGAAGTATTCCAATTAATTTAAAGCTTGGCCTAGTGTTGCAACTTAAACATTTGTAGGCTCTTTTGAATTTTTCCCCGTAAATCAAAGCCTATATGAATACCTATAATAACCTATTCATCAAATATATTCATCAGTATGTAATCAGGCTCTCATTACCTTCCTTCCTACCCATTTTAGAGAGAAGTTTGTGGCCAACGTTATCAGCCTGAATTTTAAGTGTTTCCTGCAGCCTCCTGTGCGGCATTCTGTGCAGCTGCATCATTACAGCTAGCCAAGAACTTCTCAATGCCCTTTCTTCACAGGACCTGTGCCATAAAGCAATTTATGAGATGGAGTCAGATATAGGTATGAAACTCATGAAGATCCTCAAAGATAATCACACATCTCAGACACACTGGAAAAAGAGAAAGCAAAAGGTAAAAGAAAATGATCCCATAAAAGATGTGCAATCCAAGTTTAACCAGAGATGGACACAAACCATTTAGCGATGTAGGCGGAGGCATCTCATCCTTAAGAGTGTTTAGGAGGCCTCGGCTTCTCCTCTTCTGCGGCCTTTTTCATGTAATGTTCCATCATTGCTATAAGGTCCTTGGCGGATGGGGTACTTGATTCAACTACAAGTTAAATTTGGTGTAAATAGAGTCCCAGACATTAAATGCTATCAAGTAGAAAAATATTCATACAAGCAAGGGATTTATAAAACTGAAGTTAAGCATTTTAGGAAAATATTGACTGATAAATCTCTACCGAACAAACACAAATCCACTGGGGTCTCCTAAAACCAATAAGGAATACTGGCTTCTGACAATAGTCACAACTGAAAATAATAAGATACGTAGATTACTCCTATTCTACAACTCACTGCTTAGAAGAGTGGTCTGAATCTATAAACACAGCACAGAATGGAAAATCTAAATGCAACAAAAAAGCCAGAATATTATTTGTTATAAAGTTTTATCCGTTGCCAAAAATTACCATATCTTCCAGCTGTCAGCACTGATGCAGGGGCATGTCTTGTATTTTCTTTAGATTCATATAAAGCTAAGGAAGGAGTTTGATATTTTACATGCTGATGATGTGATCTCTGAGGAACACTGACTGAACTGGAAGTTACAGTACCTGAATCACCTGCAGAAACTTAGGAGATCTATTGATCAAAGTCAACTTCAAGATGAAACAATTACAATTATGAAAATAGTGTGAACAAAAGGTTCATAGTTCTGTCACAAGTAACAAAAAGATGAAAGGATATGGTGGTTTGACAAAACGCAATAAAGGATCGCTGAGGAAAAAGGACGAGTATAAACTCCTCTTAATTGTTTACTCAAAAATAAAAAGTTAAAGTTGTAAGAAGCTTATACCAGTCTTATGTTAAGAGGTACATCTTAAGTTGTAAGAGGCTTATACTTGCCCCAAGGAGGCAAAGCACTTCAAAACCCCCATTAAGATGAAGTTCTAGTTCCTTTATAAGGACTCAATTTTTTGGTAACCTTGATAATTTTTCTAATACTTAATAACGAATCTTACACAATTTTAGCAATGGATTAGTTAAATTAGATCAATATTCTAGGACATATTTGATCCGAACTTCTACTTTGAACTTTAGGATGAATTAAATCTAGACTTGGTGATAAACGCTCTTAAACAAATTAACAATTAACACATGCAACAAGAATTGTAAAAGAACCAGAAAGAAGATTAAATTTTGACCTTAAATCAAAAGTGCTGCATAATACGAAGAATTCACCCTCCAAGGGTTAATGTGAACCTAACCCTAAATCAAGC
Organism: Nyctanthes arbor-tristis; assembly: GCA_963692815.1. Taxonomy (NCBI): domain Eukaryota; kingdom Viridiplantae; phylum Streptophyta; class Magnoliopsida; order Lamiales; family Oleaceae; genus Nyctanthes; species Nyctanthes arbor-tristis. The sequence goes on along the minus strand of CAVNYN010285007.1, from coordinate 17,666 downwards.
AAGAGATGAAGCAAAATGGAGAACATAACCACGGAAATAAATCATAATCCTAGTAGAACAAGAACTAAACAAACCCTAACTAATTAGTTTCTTTTTCACAAATGTACTTTCCATGTTACATAAACTCGACCAGCAAGAATGTTCACGATAGATTTTGGTCAATGCTCTATTATTTTCTTTTGGTTAACGTGCATTGGTTTGATTCAAAACAGCGACATCCATGGACGGTAGTTGACTAGTTGTGACACGGTTTGAAACAGTCTCAACGTTATTGTTATATCGACCAATACATAATTTAGTAAAGAGGGAAATCTGTGAGTAGATGACTTGTTAATAACTTTTAACTCTATGGCTAGATAACTTGTTAATAGCTTTAAGTCAATCAAATTAATTTACATTTAGAAAAGGAGGACGACAGCAAGATTTGCCAATTAAATATGAAAATGAAAACGAATCTCAGAATGCCACAATTCATACTCTAGTCCCTACTATGATATGCATGAAAATGCAGAGTGTTCGATTTTTCTTTTTAATATTCAATCTTATTACATAAATAAACTATTTTAGTCTAAGATAAAAAATTATGGTTCACAGCAGTCGAAGAATCCAAATCAACAGGTGTAGAGATTGGAATAATGAAAGCTCATAGTGGCATTAACTTACTTAAATTAATATGATATACTCTCATAATATTGTTATAATTATGGGAGACAGCAATCAGGCCAGATATGTCAGCCTGTTGTATATTTATCCATCATATTATACAAAAGAGTATGTTTAAGCAAATGCATTCTTGACCACCCTTTCAGAGAAACAGGAGTGAGGACATATCAAATTTTCCGGGAAAGGTTTCTTTTACCATCCTAAGTAAGATGGGATAAGAGGCGTCTTAGTTGCTGAAACGTGTATCCCAAAAAGCATGAGCAGAACAATTCAGAATGACCATAACAACTAAAAGTAGATCAATAGCATTCTAAAACAATGCCCCCATACCTCAAGTAATTTTAGAACGAAGATTTCTAATCATCTGAAAAAATGCGTTCCAACCCAAAGAAAACTTCATTGAATGTAGTTTTCAGTCAATAAACTAACCACCATGTTATAATTGGGAACCCATGGATTGAGACAAAGCTTGTTGCTTTTCACTAAGCCGATATTCATAATACTTGTAATCTGAGCAACTTTCATCAAATAGAAATCTGCAAGATAAGGGATAAATTATGATCCACAGCTATAAACATGAGGGAAGTTCCACAGATAGCTATCCCCTCCCATTTATAAAATAAAAAGGAGGAGGAAGAAGATTGGGCATATGCAATATTTTGAATAACATCAGGGTTTCAAGGGAAAGATGAATGCTAGAAACATTTCTCACAGGGTGTGACCAAAAACATCAAGGGGGTTGAATCACTTGCCAGTGTTGGTACAGATATAAGCAGTATGTAAAAATTACTCCATGTCTCACTCCCAGCATCAGTAGTGTAATTATGGCAGAGAAAAAGAGGTGATGAAAATATATTCGCGTGCATAAAAACCTGGGGCATGTCATATCTATGATGCTTAGTCTTGACATGTCAAGTGGCAAAAAGCGCACATGATACATTTAAGAACTAAGAATTGAGGATCTACAAGATAAGCTCTCCGATCTCTAGAACTGATAACGTGTATATTGCATCAATTTAGGATGAATTTAAGAGATGATAACACAAAGGTCCAAGTGCAGTTTGCATAGATGGAAGAAATTAAAAAACAAAAAATTCTTCCAGGGAAAGTTCCAAGATCCACTCAAATTCTCAGTTCTGTAAATTTATTCCTTTATGCAGAAAGAAACAGATGAAAAGCTAACAAGAATAGTAACTCATCTTAATCCCAGAGATGATGATGCCAGATTTTTGCGTAGAGCAACTTACCACGATTGAAGGCAAAAAAAAAAAGAAAAAAAAAAGGTCCGTTAAACTAAAAATATGAATCCAGTATATCCAGGAAATCTTATTGTAATGCCTCTGTTAGCAGGTCTTGTGGTGTTAAAGAAAGAGCCAGCAGTTCTCAAATAAACAGCTAAGTAAATTTTGCCTCATAAGAAATAAAGTAATATCTCTCCATGCTTCTTAACAAAAAACCAATGCTATAGAGTTGGCGAATCCAAGTTTAAAATGCTTCATCCGTCCACCCCCAACATCTGAAACCTTGTAGGTTCCAGTGTGTTAAAACAATCAACATATCTACTAATGATCTAGGAATGGAAGGAGATTCCTAACATGCCATCTAAACCTAGCAGATTACTATCTGCCATGGCTTCCAACATATCCATATTGACTTGCAAATTATCTCCCCCTCCCAGCAACAGAAAAAATAAATAAAGAATAAAAAACTTCTTTCCTCTATGTACGGCAACCATGTTCTCCAATCCGAAAACACACGTAAAGTTGTCAACTAATATCTGTCTGATAGCTTTTATGCTATTGCTCAGTGGTAAAGTATCTCAGCACCAGCAGTACAAGCACATGATGAACAGTCTCCATGTTTCAACCTCACAAACAAATTGGAATGATTAATTCCACCGCTCAACATGAATAGCATTCTTTACTGGGTATAAGGGTAAGATGCAGTTTCTGTTCATAAATCATTCCCAAGAACCAGATTCTTTAAAGATCTCACAGAAAAAGTGAAGTCAAATTTATGAAAGTACCATAAACTAGTCTTCTCAAGAACCAAAAGAAATTACAGAACAAAAATTATTCTATACTCTTCTGAAAGTCATAACTCACCTGAAAAATCATGACTGATGAAAGAAGAATACGCAAATATGAAAATGAAAAGGAAAAGAAATGGTTCATAGATAAGAAGGCTAAAATATCAAGCACATAGTGATCATCATGTTGACAGAAAAAGCATATTACGACGAGTTATAAACAAGCCACAGAAATGCTCACTGCATACTTAAAGAGGGTGTCTCCAGGGTTCTTTTGCCGTGTTATATGCTCAAACTTCCTTCCATTCTTAGCCACAAAACTTGCCAATTTATCTGCTATGTTCCTTACTGTAGCATCACTTGGTGAAGGTGGTACTGCATGTCACTTAAAGAACTGAATAATACCAAGAGCAAGCAGGGGCGGAGCCAAGAATACAAGCCAGTGCGGTCCGAAATTTTGAAATAAAGAAATCATAAAATAGTTTAACAATGAATACTAATACAAATGACATATTTTTACAACTGAACTTTATGGATTTTCATACCTTGAAACCGTTTTACAATAAGTTCATTATCAATGTTCAAAAATACATATTTCTTTACATAAACAAGAAGATTATCATTCATCCACTCATCACCCATTCGATTGCACAACCTATCGCTTACAGTACTCCTTGGCAAGACTACAACATTCAACAACAAATTATCAACGAACTAAAATAAATCTCTATTCTCTAACTCAAAACAATTAAACAAAGGATCAAATCTAAATATCTAATATCTAATATAATAAATGGATTAAAATTTAAAAGTTAAAACATAGAGCAAATTATTTTACAATTCACAAATAAGTGAATCAACTAATTACAATATCAAATTATCAATATTACAACAATATTAGCCAACTAGCCAAGCCAATACAATATTATATAAATCATATAATATAAATTTTGTGTCAATTCAAATATTCAATTATACCTAACTATTAGCAATCCACTGGTTAGCTTACAAATAAAAATTGGTAAAAAAAAAGGTACAATTAACAATCAAACAAGAATTTCTAGCCAACTTCTGAAATTTGAAATAATTGTATTAGGCTAACAATCACCCCTTTTACCGGCCCCTAAAAGTCAAAAGCAACTAAGTAAGGGTAAGAGCGTAATTTCACTTAAAAAAGCCTATCATCTTCTTCCCAATCCCTGCGCCATTTCCCGATCACACAAGTCGCCGGAGATCTCCTATGAACATTTTCATGGAGATTCAATCTTCCACACCTTAAAATTTTTTCCCCAAAATCCAGTGCGGTCGGTTGACCGCACTGGTCCTGAACTGGCTCCGTCCCTGAGAGCAAGAACAAGTGAGTGTAAATTACTGTTGTTGCTGGCATGTCACATTTCCCAAATCTTTCATTGAACCTCTTTCCTCCAATGTCGATATTGACGTAAGTTATAAGCTGCATCCATAAGATAAGAGCAATTCAAGAATTTCTTTGTCCTGTTTATTGATCAGCTCAAGCATAAAATTAACAACCTGGTTTTCTCAAAACTTAAACAGGCGAAATTCAACGAAAGTAATGTTAGTTTGAAATATTCCAATAGCAAAACAACTACTGGCATACGTCACAGCTTCAACCTTCAAGTGCAAATATCAACGTATCCAACCCAAGAAAACAGAGCTAGAGAGTTGAGGAAAATAAGAAAACAAAAATTTTTAAAATTTACCTTGGTTTCTCTACGGCTTTCTCTTTGACAAACTTATATATTTATCTGTATTTCATATTCTCATCCACCTACTTAACACAATTTATACATACACATTAATTAAAACACCATTATTATAGTCATTTTTGACAGTGAACTCTCTGAAATTTAAATCTAAATACGTAATGATAATTGAAAAGTGATTTATAGTCAAGTCATAAAAATTGTATTGATTAAAATGTATGAATTTTTCTTGTAGAAAAAATTGAAGCAATGAATTACTAGTAAAAAAATGGAGGGTTTCTTCCTACTTTATTTCTGTTGCAAGCTCTCTCATCTCAAATTTTTGTGTCTACATATAACTAAAAATAGGAGGAAAATCCTACTTTATTGTCGTTAGAAGCAACTAAATTCTTACCCTACCCCCATAAAAAAAATTCAAGGGAAATGGTAGTGGTAGTGGTGTTTGGTGGAAGTTAAGAGTAAATAGTCGAAGAAAACAATATATTCTTTTGTTCTTTTATTTAATCTTTTGGGTTTTTAAAAAGTTTTTTGCATGGATTTTTTTTTATTTCATACGATGAGGGTAAAATGGTCATTTATTAAGTACGTAAACATAAAAATGGATGGAACTTGTCCATGGAGACTTTTTGTACATATTTTTGAAAGGTTGGAAACCTACAACCTTGAAAAAAAAAAGGTTATAAATGAAATTCTTAATTTTTGCAAAGGTTGGGGACCTTTGTGAAATTTACCCATAATGAAACAGTATATAAAAGTGAAAAAAAAAATTTTGTCTACATGTAACAATTATGTTAGAGTAATACTATTTAGCACCACAGATACTTGACACCATATCAAGGTAGTACTAAATGATAAGTTGAATTAAGTAGATCATTTATTTATTCATATAATTTCACTTATCATTTAATGACACATTGGATGCCACCTAGACTGGTGTCAAACACCACTAATGCTACATAACATTATTCGTTATGTTATTATGTCTATGTGCATATGTAACACACATTTAAACTAAAAGTTTGGGATACTTATAGCTTAGATGTGTGCCACATATATAAGCATGCATGTTATTATACATTATGTGTGTAGGTAAAATTAAATAAAAATTGACTTGGTTGCAAGAATAATAATAAAAAAAATAAATAAAAATTGGCTTAGAAGGAGTGTACATGTTTGATTTTCATTATATTGATTGACTTATAAAGAGAAATTATAATGAGGTGAAATGAGTGGTGTAAATTTAATAAAAGTTTGAAATCCGTAATTATAAATGAGTAGTTGTCAAATCAGTGGTTAAATTAGTGCAATCCGGCTACAAAGCCTTATCTATCTCCTATTAAGCAGCCTTATTTATCTCCTTAGTAAATTTCTAAATTAGTAATATATGATATTATAATGTGTTTTGATAAAGTGAATCAAACACCCAAGCTACCCTATATTCCCCTCACAAGTCACATGGAATGAAGTAGCAAGAACCCCAACAACATTATGTAATAATAATTCCTTAATATCCTAAAGAATCATTCATTTGGAACACATCAGAAACCATCTTGTAGAAGTTGGATTATTTGGATCGAGTGAATCACTTTTGACTGTCAACTGATTGTATCGATCATTCATCATTCCTTACTAACTCGAATGCCATCACACAATGTCGCGGCCTCTTCATCGACCACTGATATGTGAACTCTGATCTCTTTCCCTTGAACTATAACTATTATTTTTTTAAGTGCTAGTTTTGACTCCCCATAAAAAATAAAAAAATTCCATCTTAAAGATGAGGAGGATAGGGGAAAAATTGCTTTGTGTGGGATATCGCCTCTTTATTGAGTTTTGGGACCCCTCATTAGTGGCTCAACACTTTCATGTGAGAACAGATAGTCTTGTTCCATTCCAACAATGCACACCCATGTTCTAATACCCACCCATTCCAATCTTGTTTCCTTTTCTTTTCCACTTGCGATTTCCACTCTAATTCATCCGATCACTCAGATAAGTTATACCTTTCGCATATAAGAAAATCAAGTTCAACATTTTTGATGCATTAATCATATCAAACTGAACAAAAATATTGGAAAATATCACCGCACTATATTTCTAAACACAAAAATAGGTATATAACTTAATTCACAGTGTCTTTCTTTTCACAAATCGAATTTGGTGTTTCTTTTTTAACGTATTCACAGGGTATACATGCATGACAATACCTAAAAGGAAACCTTCTTTACTTCTCAATATAAATTTACTACTCTCACATGGGAAAATGGGAAGTCATGCTTTTGCCTTCATTCTGCATACTTTACTTGGGAGAAATTTTCTCAAATTTAACCAAAATTTACTTGAAAGAATTTCCGCTCAATTAAAATTTGTTATTGATAAATTTAAGTTTGGTGTACAAATCGCTTCTTTATCCAACTTAAGTCTATAATAACTTGTGTTAAGTTTAGACTCGATACAAACTGGATTAACCAAAATTTTTTAATTAAAAAATATATTAAACATTGTGTTAGATATAATTTATATATTCTCACTGAAAAAAAGAGAGGAAGATATTCTAATTTAGAGCATTTCTATTTGAACAAAAGCAAAGACACAAAGACAGAGTTAGACAAAATAGGCACGTAGCCAATGTGACTGTCATTCATTTAAAAGTGATGTGATGTGTTAAAAAAAAGATCCTACCATATGTCAGTTTTGTTTAACTTATTGTATCCTCATTTGTTCAAATAGCTAGCACAACTCTATAATCTATTCTCGCCTTGCACGTTGTGTTTCGCCATTTATTTTCTCTTCAAATGTAAATCAACCTCCCATTAGGTTAATCTAAATGTCTTACTTTTTTTTTGGCAATGTTAGTTCCTTAGTTCTTCAGAAAAACTAGCTAGAATGAGATCATCGATTTTTCTAAGAAACAACTATAGTGGTTTTGATATGGTTTCTTGATTTTTACAGTTGCTGTTGAAGCTGAACTTGCGTCGTTTCTTCAAAAAATTGATAAAAACCATGGGGTATTGCAATTAAAATATCCAGAGTTTAGTATAAAAATCAAAATGCGATTTGAAGGACCTACATATGAGGGCTATTTGCACATTTTGGGGTTGCCTTGCACATGACTACTAGTGATTTTTGTCACAATTCATTAAAACCGCAAAAAGTACAAGAATTTAGTGGAAGATTCAAACCCATACATAAATAAGGTGTCACAAAAATATCGGATTTGATAATTATACAATATTTGAGCTCTTTGAATAGAACATTGTTATTTAACACTACTAACATAGTCAATCTGGTACTATGGAATCGATATAGGTGTGTCATATGACTGACATCAACTTTTAGATATAATTTACATTAATCAAATAATTACATCATAAAATTTGAGTTCACTTAAATGCGTCTAAAATTTTGAATATTCAGTTAACAACTCTTCATCACTTTCTTAATTCTTACAAGCCCGGTCAATATCTAAAGCAGCTTTTAAAATTAAGGAAAAACTTATCGAGCGGAGAACAGTCCCTTAAAAGCTCAACAAGAAGGCTAATAATAGAGCGGGGAGAGCAATCAATCAATTGCCGCCGCCAGCCGACATATATTTATTAATTTTAATACAGAAATTAAGGAAATTAACTACTACTTAATTCTTCTCATTCAGCTATTTGGCTTTAACGTTAAGCATTCGTATTAAATTAAATATTACTAATAATTGCAACAAAGATAAACCTAATCTGTAAATTACCAAATTAATTCAGTTTAATGCGTCTAAAGCCGTAGCAAATGCTTTATTTTTCTCCTGTATATGCATTAATAATGAAAAGTTAAATAACCAATTATCAGAATTCCAAACTTAATTACATTTATTTATTATCATAGTCTACCAAGCTAATGTAAATATTCAAAATTTGACATACTATACTTACAGTTATGATGGATGACGTATTGTTGTTACTGTATGAGCTATAACTGTAACTACCCGTCATTTGCATCGAATTAGTTTAGCATACGGATGCTTTTTATTATAGATTTTTTTTTCTTGAATTTGGAAATTTATTCTTTATCAACGGAATCACACAAAAGAGAGGTGCCAAGGAAAGAGGGAGTCCCATTCCAAATCGTAGGACTATGATAATCATAAAATTGCCTAAGCAACTCATGAGCTGAGGAGTTTGCTTGACGTTTAACCTAAGTAGCCGAGTAAACTATATTATCATAAAGAATCACCTTACGTTCACTTATTAGCATAGAGCTTGATTATGACAACTTGAATATGATGATGAATTGGTAGATACTACCAAACAATTAAACTCAGACTACCTTTTTAAACCAATGTGGTGTGTATTTTTTCTTTCAACCTACTTGATTTGAAAATCCTTTTAAGAAATTATTAAAACATAAAACAAGTTTTTGATCTTTGAATATCAAAACTTTACAGATTTAAGATAAGATAATATGTATAATGTATTTAAATTTTAATTTAATGCATGAAGGTTCTCTCTACCCCCCCCCCCGGGGGTCCCTGTTAACAAAGAAGTACTTAAAAATGTGACCTTTCTTTCTTCTTTTTCCTTATTGGCTGAATTCTGACCAATCAAATTCAATCATCAACTGTCATTGTCCTGTATATCAAGAGCGAGAAGCAAGGGAGAATAGCCCCGGAGGTCCTCAAAGTTTGATGATTAGATCGGAAGAGCACACGTCTAACATTTGAAAATGAGCAAATAATTTTAAGTTTTCATTTCTGTTATTATATGTATCGATTTCTAATGATACATTAAATATAAAACTAACAAGTGTAATTAGAATTATTATTTAATATATTTTATGTCATATTGTTGTCACATTAAGTTTGTCTTATATATGAATTGTATTATTCAGCATTTTTATTTTGGTAAAAGTTTAATCTTATCTTAAGGCTAGGCAACTTGAAATGCGATGTTATTATTCTTTTTGTTTTTGCATCCACAATGTTATTACTCTTGAACGTCTTGAAGGTGAACTTTCTTTTTTGCATCAGTTGGCACCCAATTATAAATCTTTCATTTAAAAATAACATTAGAATTAACAAAAAAGTGATTGATGTAATGGGTTCTATTTGACGTGTGGGGTATTGTTGAAAATTTATATAAATTGCATACTTTATACCAAATCAATTAAGCCAATGTTCAAAAACAACCACATCACATTTTGCAGTTCCAACATGACATTTTTAAATAAGAGGATTTATAAATGGGTGCTAAACAAAATGTAAATCTAACTATGGTCAAAGTCAAAAACAATTTTCACATTCCCTAACAAAAGAGGATTATCTAACGATTTTGAAAGAATAAAATAATCTATGTTTTATTTCTATTTTTAATTTAAAAGTTACGTGTTTTCCCAACTTTAAGACCAATAGTAAAATTACATTACTAGATAATTAGATAACACAAATAGTAAATAGATACTTTCAAGACTTATAAAGCTTATCAGTACTAGAAAATTAATAATAATACTACCAATAATTGATTTCATTATAACAAAATTTTTTTAAGACAATCTCTTTTCATAGCAAAGCGTAATTTGACTATTATGTGAGGGGTGATTTGTTGGGGTCAACATAAAAACCCAGTTGTATAATATCCACCCTTTCTTTTTGAATCGGCAGTGATAAAACATGTAAGATAGTGTCAGTATTTCATCATAAAAATAAAGAACTCTTTAAATTAAGGCTATTGAGTAATCTAAGTCTATAGCAGTCTAATATGTTATATAATTATAGTAGGGGGAAAATTGTGTTTTATGTTTATATTTCCTAGTTTTGGTTGCGGACTTGAAGTATATGATTATGTAAAATTGCTCGTTTCTAAAAGTTGATCTGGGGTAAATAGCAAAAGGTGACGGCTTTCCCCGTAAAAAGCAATTCTCCACCCGCATCACAGGGGCATTTTCGTCTCAATTGCCCTATATAACTTTTTAATTCTTCTGCAAACCCATGCCCTCCATCGTTGCACTTCCACACTTCCTCGCTGAAAAACAAAACTTCACATACATTTACACAGAAACTATACATTACATATTTACATATACGTCTGTGTATATATAGTGTGTGTGTGTGTTACAGAGAGAGATCAATATGAAACTGAACGGAGATTTCTTGGTCAGAGTCATTTTGCTGCTCGCCGTTGCTTTCGCCGTCGACGCCTGCCAGCCGGCTGACCGGTCGGCATTAATGGCATTCAAGGCGGCACTCAACGAGCCGTATTTGGGCATATTCAACACATGGGCAGGCGACGACTGCTGCAACTCCTGGTACGGAATCAGTTGCGACCCGGAAACTAAACGGGTCGCCGACATTTCGCTCCGGGGGGAGTCCGAGGATCCCATATTCGAAAAAGCCGGCCGGTCAGGTTACATGACCGGTTCACTTTCTCCTGCCATTTGTCAGCTCGATAGGCTCACCACCCTCGTCGTTGCCGACTGGAAAGACATCTCCGGGGAGATTCCGGCGTGCTTAACCTCACTTCCTAACCTTCGGATTCTTGATCTTATCGGGAATAAAATCTCAGGCAACGTTCCGGCGGATATTGGGAAGCTCGGCCGGCTCACTGTGCTGAACCTGGCTGATAATCAAATATCCGGTTCCATCCCAGCTTCCATTGTTAACCTCAACAGCTTAAAGCACCTTGATCTCAGCAACAACAAGCTCACCGGGACGATTCCCTCGGACATCGGCAAATTGTCAATGATGAGCCGGGCTTTACTGAGCCGAAACCAAATCACTGGTTCAATCCCAAGTTCTTTTTCCAAAATATACCGTCTCGCCGATCTCGATTTATCAATGAACCATATGACCGGCACGATCCCACCGGAGTTTGGGGCAATGCCGGTCCTCTCGACGCTAAATTTGGACAGTAACCAACTTTCCGGCGAGATACCGCCGAATATGCTAGAGCAACTCGGGTTTAAACATTTTAAACTTGAGTCGAAACTCATTAGAAGGCTACTTGCCCGATGCCTTCGGTCCAAAAACTTACTTCACCGCACTGGACTTATCATACAATAATTTAAGGGGTTCGATCCCAAAATCGATGACTTCCGCTAAGTACATCGGCCACTTGGATGTGAGTCACAATCATCTATGTGGGTCGATCCCGCTTGGATCGCCGTTCGATCACCTTGAAGCCTCGTCCTTTGCCAACAACGATTGCCTTTGCGGCTCGCCGTTGTTACGGGTTTGTTAATTTGAAATATTTTTCTATTTGGCTAATTAATTATGTTTATGCGTTATAAATTTATGTCTTATTAATGATGTAATTGTGATCTTATAATGTTATGATGATGTAACGTGGAATATTATTTGGGTCCTTTTGATGTTAAAAACTTAAAAAGTCAAATTGATACATCATTGCTACATTTTTTACAAGTCCACTTGCTTTGTTGATAATTGTAATTTGTCGAATTCATGCACAAAATGTCATGGAGGAAATCATGATGTAGAAATCATTGAGTCATTGAATTTCATGTTATAATGATTGTTTGTTACTAATGATCTTTAAACCTTTTAGTTTGATCAAGTTGTTTAAAAGACTTATTACTCGAGAGAGTTTATTAACATTCACTGTTTCACATCATTTGTGTTTACGTTTCTTGTTGTGTGTGGTCTGAAGTAAAAGTCAAGTAGATGCACTCGGCGCTCCCTATGTATACGTTCTGAATATGCCAATGCACAGTTGAAGTTGTATTATATTCGTAAAATGGTCAACTTTTAAACTAGATGACCTCAGAAAAACTCGAGCGTAACCAATTTTGAAATCTCATAATGAAAAGTTCTTGATTTATGAAAGTGGGTGATGTAATATATCACCGGTCTCTAGTTTCCAAGGTATAAATTGAGTTCATCTTTATCTAGTAGCAAATCAAATCGTTTGGAGTAGTAAACTTTAAAGGTAATTACTGAATATTATGAGAATATATAAGATGTTAGCTTTCATGCTATGACATGTGAATAGGTAATGACAGTAGTAAAAAGTAAACTTGCAAATTAGTGGGTGCAGATGACAAAATTGAATGTCAATTTACCAAGTATGAAAATTAAAGATATTTGAAAGTGTGGTGGATAAAATTGGAAAGGCACATGCATGACATGAATCAAATGAGGGAAACCATTAAAAAGTTGGTGAAACAAGGAAAAAAAGACAAAGGTCAAGAATCAGAGATGTTGCATTGCATAAATCCCGTCCCATGTGACCCCCTGACAGCCTGCCCATGAACATGTTTTTTGGGGGCCCTGCGACACTAACAAGATAATGTCACTTTTTCATCATAATATATAAGAATATCCGGTAAAAATTAGCTTTGTGACTATACGGTAAAAATATACACAGTAAAAATTAAGAATAATATAAGAATATCCGGTAAAAATTTGCTTTGTGACTATATACACACTCACACGAGTATCCAGGATTATCCTAATCAAACTACTGCTGACACCATCCCAGTTATTGTACATTAATTTGTCTTCGAATTAATACGTAGTAGCTAAATGACCAGACATCCATTTTTATCAGTTATTAGTTTTAAATTTTTATGATCTAGATCATATATCCAATATTGAATTTTCATTATTATAAGATAAGCGATCTCTATTCATTTTGTAATGCTATGTAACGTAAGAAAGTGGCATGGTTGTCACATATTTTAATTGAAGTGAAAAGTTAAAGTGTGTCAGAATCATACCTAGAGTATAAGTGCCTCTAAACTTGACAATGTGTGATAAAATATGGTTAATACATGAAAAGGCGCAAGATGTGAAAAATGCCCCTCGAGTTTGAGCACTTCTACACATGCGCTTAAATGAGCTTTTTAGATAACAGTATAGTAATAATCAACTTACATGACCTTCAAAAGATGATTGCGAAAAAGTAATGAGATGATAGAAAGACTAATTTCACTTATCTTGATTAAGCATTAGACAAATAGTGTGATCCAATATTAATTATTAATGTAATTTATGAGGTGTAATGTATTCACATCAACAAACTAGAATATGCCATATATCACCATCTAGTGACTGAAATCTACTACTAATTTCACACGTAAGACTTGCATAATGAAGCTTAGGGTTCTGTTTTGAAGAATCCAACGGAAGTACAATAATTAGCTTCAAAGAAAATGAAGTATAATAATCTAATTGAAAACAGAGTAAAAGTTCAGGGAGTGAGATTAAATTCGGGTTAACTTCACTTTAATTAATTAACTATAAGCTAAGTATTATTATTATTATTATTCAGAAACTGAAAATTGAAATTCTGAATACCATAAATCGTTCAACCGTCCCTCTAGTGCTGTCCCATTCCTCCATCAATAGACCAATAAATTTCTGGTACATTCAAGCATGAATGGGTGAGGAAAGATTTCTTGAAGCAGTCAAGTCTTTTTTTTTTTGTAACAGGTTTCACGCCTAGATGCTTAATGCGGTAATGACATTAAATGTTGATTTGATAAAATACTAGTTGTTAAGACGAACACATCACCACCACCACTACAAATCACATCAATTAACGATTAATTAAAATTATGCCACATTGTTTTTCTGGTATTGTAATAGCACCAAACATCTAGTGCTTGATCAAATTTATTTTTTATGGGACTGAAGAATTTTTTAGCTTAAACAACCTTACGAGATTAGCATGAGTTTTGGTTATATTAAACTCAAAAGCGACTCTTGAGATTTAGTTGCAAATAGGTGTATGTTCATATAACATTTATGGTATATAATATAATATATTTTTGGGTTAATTACACCTAACATCCACAATCTTTCAAGTTATTATCGATCACGTTCCTAACCTTTAATTTTACTTTTGAGCGCCCTCAACCTTTCAAAAGCATTACAATTAAGGTTCCTGAGAACGAAACTGTTTATTTTTCAGTTAAGTCTGAGGGTATTATGGCAAAATACAAAAAAATAAATATTTTAATTTTTTTTTTTAAAAAAAGAGACCTTTTGGCTACTTGCCATTTCTGACCACTTTTGGGGGCCCCCCTGTGCTACAGGCAGCACAAGGGGCAGACTCCCCTCTTTTTGGTTGTCGAGTCTCCCCCTGTACTGTCGGAAATAACAGCACTTTTGATTATCATTTCTGGCCCTTTTGGTTGTCGTTTCTAGAAGCCTTTTTTGGAAGAGTCTCTCTCTCTCTCTCTTATAAATGTTAAAATATTTATTTTTTTATGTTTTACCATAATACCCCTAAATTTAATAGAAGAATAAACAATTTCCGCTCTAGAGACTTTAAGTGTAATACTTTTGAAAAGTTAAAAACGCCCATAAATAAAATCAAAGCTTGAGGACGTGATCGATAATAACTTAGGTGCAATAAACCCTATATTTTACCTACTTATAAGGAGCATCAAAAGAAACATTTCAAATTATAGAAGTCACAGGATTAATCCGATTTTCATTTTCATTTTCTCTACCATATTTATTTACAATCACAAAGAAAGCTAAGGAACCAAAATCTGGCTCCAATGAGTCCCAAAATTCTTCCCTCTTACTGGAGTCGAAGCCCTCCAAAACTACCCTCTATTGCTAAGGGACCTGCAGTTGGGTTCAAAATGAAGCTGATTTTGGTTCCATAGCATTCTTCTTACAATCCCACACACTCTTTCCTCATTACTATAAAATAAACAAATAATCATTAGAAGCATGGCCCATTGTTTCTCCAAAGTCCTCTATTGAAAATATGTTTTCTCCATCTATTATTTTGGTCATATGTAGAGCAACTCGCATTGCTCCACTATAGATGCTCTAAAAATCAATAATACTCAGTAACATTTAATAAAAGATTGCCCATACAATTTTTTATTAAACTTTCAATGCTTAATGACGTGCGGTTTCCTGACTTCAAAATGAGAATAGACAACATTTCTACTTGTGGTTTGAGGTGCAAAGACATACAGTGCTAAAATATGTTGTCAGCCAAACCTAGACATCAAACCAGTGGAGACCTGACCACGCCTCACAATTTTTCCAGACCAGATGACTTGAACCTCTAGGTCGGACATCCTGTCGATTGACTCCCCTACCCAAGGTCTACAATCTCAAATGACAGCAAACCATATGTTTTATCACATACAAATATTACTAACGATACAACAATCTAAGAAGACCGGCTCTGCGCAACATGCAGTGGGTATACCAGGGTATCCACTGGAATATATAGTAATCATATTAATGAATATGAAAGGATCAAAACTGATGGTTTCACATTATGTCCTCAACATGAATCCAAGCAATTGTATACGAATATGACTTATCGGTGTAAGAATTAGCAAAGGAAACTGATCAATGAAACAATATGAAATAACAAACTTTTGAACAAAGATCCAATTTTTTTTGAGAAGATAGTGGAAATACATTTTGCGTAAAAGTAGCATATAGATGTCTTATACAGACTTTGAAAATGGCCCTTCAAGAATATAGTAGCAACATACAAGGATTCTCCACAAAAAAAGAAATCATTTTGGGGGAAAATGATCTAACAGGAAAACTTTAAACCATTTAACTAAAATGAATTACAAGGGTTAGGGGTTCTTAGGAATCTACAAAATATTGTGGTCAGGAGCTTTGGCATTATTCCTTGAGTAGCCATGAACATGGCCATGCATGGTAAGTTGGAACATGGTCGTGCATGGTAAGTTGCAAGTACAGTACTTCAAAACCTCCAAATGCACCAAAGTATTCACGTTAAACACTGATGCAGCATGATAAAGACGTGTGTGATGCTTATATTACAAGAATAAAACTTAACACCACATCGACCTTCATAGCACATTATACAAATCTTCCAAATGTCAAATAATTATCTAAATAGGCAATATGCCTTTTCTCAACATAGAATTCATAAATACAAAGAAATAAATAAATGTCTTATATGTTAGGTATCTATTATGTAAATCTCAATAAACATTTAGATTATATATACTGATCTTTTAATAAACATATCTTACAATATGCAGTCTTTATTTCACTATCCCAGGGAGATGAAAATCTTGGGTAATAAAAACGTTGCTTCCAATTCGACACTCTCTTTTATCTGTTTAAGATGTAGATGGTAGGATGAATTTTATAATAACATTTTTTTATTATTACAAGTCACTAAAGCTGATCTGAAATCAGTATATGAGCCAGGAACTTACATTTCAGACTCAAATCCAATATTCCAAAAACCTTCAGGAGTTGAAGGAGGTGCATACCTATATCGATGCCTAGAAACACCATCATGATGCTCACAGCGTATTTGTTTACTTCCATCAGCATTTTTACCCTCATTAGGAAGGACAGCGTCGTAGAACTTCCGGCATTGCTTGCATTCTATGCCCTTCAGGTTCTCCCGCTCAGTTTTTTTTCTTACTGGTTCTATGTACTTGAATCCTGATGTCCCAGCCTTTCGAGGTGACAATTTTTGCTTTTGTGGACCCGGATCAATGTTCATGTCCTGTGTCTCATCATCTGAGTTGTCGAAGTCAGGTACAGGAAGTTCATTAGTTTTCTCTTTTGAAACCTTCCCTATGTTTCGTCTCATGTTCTCGAGAGGGGTGTCAAGAAAATCATCATGCAAATCAGCTCCAACACGGCTCTGATGGGACCTGGTATCTCTCCAATAAGAAACCGGACGTTTTTTCCCACCTGGAAAGCAAGATTTCGCGCTGCTTGGACATTTTGGTGCAATGGCAACATTTGAGGTAGAAAGTGAAATGGATTTTGATCTTTGAACATATTCTATTCCTTTGTCTCCCTCCAATAATTCGTGGTCACCCTTCTGTTTTGTCACTTCATTAGCGAAGCCAACAGGTTCTAAAACTTTATTTCCATCATCTGTGAACAAAGAATAACTTTAGTGAGGATAAGAGCATTCCAGACCATGGAAAAGAACAGGCACCCCCAGTCCTACCCAAAAAATAAAATAAATAAAGAAATTTATCGGAACCATAGTTATTAGAAAAAAGAAGGATTCATCTAATAAGATCAGCCAATAAATGATCAAGAAAGTAGAATATTTATTTTTCAGATAAGTTTGGCCCAGGTCTGATATACTATAAAAGAACTAAATCTGCCGTGCCAAAAGAACAGAACTTTACCATCAGAAGTTCCAGGACCATAATTATGCCTCAAAATTTTACTTTCATCTCCTATTTTGCGGAGAGGGAGCATATTTTCTGTTGTGAGACCACATTTCCTGCACAGAAAGTTGTATTGAGATTTCAGCCTCTTG